>AP026148.1:600000-837500 GCA_030295235.1 Fistulifera solaris
GGAGGTACAAGCAAACCTTGTGCTTTAAGACTAGGGGGCGGCTCTACCCCAGAATTTTTACAAGCAACCCATCCCTGCTCCGGTGGATAAGGGTCTTCATAGTCTTTTGCTCTATGTTGGTAGTAATCAATATCTCTATCGGTTCCGGGCTGTTCTTCATCGGCTTCCGACAAGAACCACCATTTTTGCTGCGACCGCATTGTGCATCTAAATAAAGTGAGCTTTTTGATGTACCATTTGGGTCGTCAGAGGGAATCTCTAGAACGTAGCTAAACTCCGTCCCTTGCCTCGCGTAACCATCAGGGGTAATCTCTCCATTGAACGTGTAGACTCCATTTGCAAAACTATTTCCGGCATTTGCGACCAAATATTCGCGAGGAGGGGGTCTATGACTCTCGCACGCTCGAATAAGATCAGCGACTTGTTCCCAACCGAATAGCTTCAAAGGCAGAGATTGCGAACGAATCAGTCGCAGCACCAGATCTCTCCAAAAGGCATAAAACATATTCGTACTAGAACGCCGCGTCGCAACTAAACGATCGAAAATGCGCTGAAGATCGCTCTGAATCACTTTCAGATCCTCGGTCGGAATTTTCTTCAATTCTTCATCCGTGCAGGCGGAAATAAATTGTATGATATCATTTGAAATGAGGATAGCGTCTTCTTCAACGTCCTGATCTGTTTCCGAAGTAGCTCGTGCAGGAATACCATCATAAATCGCGCAAAGAATTTCATGTACCCACGGGAAAACCGGAAACGTAGTTTTCTTTACGAGTCGCATTTGAAGATAATCATGCAAACGTCGGAAGCCATCCTCCGCACGAAACACCTCCATCGTACGCAAACGAACTTCGGGCATGCCCACCATATGATGATGCTGATTTGTATTCCACGATCCACCTTTACTACCTTTATAAAATGCTTTCTTTTTATTCAAAGCATGCGAAAGGGTCAGAAGTAACGCACTGGTTCCACGGCGCCGTACCTGAATGGCCAGATCTTCCGCCACGATCCGCACCGCCAACATCAACGAGTCTTGCACGCAATTCCGTTCGTGAATTCCAATTTTCGACGGCTGTTGCTCGACCAGAATACTGATGATCGAGGACATGTACCCTTCCACAAAGGTCCGCGCACGCGGCTCGTGTCGTAGATACTTGAGCGCATGATCTAATGACTCGACGGCGCTCTTCCATACCACTAATTATCCAAATGGTGCGATTCAGTTAGACTCAAAATTCAACAAGCACAAGAATAATTAAACACACACGGAAGGCGCCGTTTTCGACGAGAGCTAGATCGATGCGAAGGTTACAAATGTGCTGCAAATGACAATGAGGGGACACGTACCTGTTTGATTCTTGTCCAGACCGTTGCCGACCTCGATCCAGAGCTGAATGACCTCCGGAGGTGCTACAACGCTGCTATCGTATTGATAGCTAGCATCCGATGTTTCATTTTCCGCAGTCATGGTCGTTTGATTCCTTTGTTTATTCTCCGTAATGCCCAACCTCGGTTATTGCTGCTGAAATGCTGGCGGTTCACAAGGCAGCTGCGCTGCGGTCATATTATGCAAGAAGATCGTCTCTTTCTACACAATACGTCATACAAATCAAAGACCGGTACTAAAGTGACCTTTGAATTTTGTCTATAATCTGACCATGCTGTCGTTGAAATCACCGAGGCGACGTGAAGCCGTTTTACACTACTGAAAAGACATGGACGGAGTTGATACGTAATACGGAGTACGTAGTAACAGTGAGAACTGACAGTTCGAAGTTCGAAGTGAGAACTCTCCCGAACAGCGCTATGTGTCACGAGGACTGAGTCATGAGGACTGAGTAAACTGGAAAGAAACTAGGGTTCTTTAAGATTTCGAGATCTAGCCAAGCTATAAAAATACTGTCCGAGTCGCATCATCTATCATCTCACAAGAGACAACAAAGAAAAGCAAGCGTTGCATCTCCGAAAGTCTAGGAATATGTAGTATGTCTCCTCTCAAAAGCTTGATTGCTACTGCGTAAATTGCTATATCTCTGCCACTAAAGTTCAGCTTTTCATTCGATCGACTAGTCTGAGTTTTAGATGTCACTCATGACGGTCCTGAGTTATTACCACGCCCATTTGGGAAACGTGGTTGCCTTTTCCCAAAGCAGAGTTTGCCATAATGCACACGAGGAGCGCCCATAGTGTGGGACAAGTGAACTCACCAAATGGAATACGCTTTCATTTCTCTTCTATTCATGTTTGGTTCAAATTGATTCTACTCTATTTTATCTCTATTTGTATGGCGTCAAAGAAAGCCTAACGGCCTTTTCCACGTAGCCGTCTATCTTTTATCGATTCTTTCTTGCTGCAGGTATGCGTACTGTAATCTAGCTTCACAGATCTCTCTTTACTCCTCTTTGAAAATCCAGTGAGACCTCAAGTCGGGGGCGCCGCTGTTGATCGATGGGCCAGCAATACGGCGAATGTCCATGTGATCCAATTCCCACGAGGGGATCGGACCAGCATAAGATCGGCCCTCAATGCGCCGGATGTTCATATGATCCAGTTCCCGAGACGGAAGAGGAACCGAGTACTTGTCTCGAATATCGGGGGTGCGTGATTGCATATTGTGCATAGTTCCCAAACTGCTCAAAGTCGCTGGACTAGCTCTGCTACGGCTCAGCGTCGTTCGTGTAGACGTGATGACTCCTTTTCCGACGCGGGTCATTGCTTTTCTCATTGTATATATAATAGTGTATTCTATTGTTGCTTTTGGTGTAAAATGAATTTTATGAAATTATAATGAAACATAACATCATGATTACCAGGTACCATCGGTCTTTCTTTTGACACAACGTTGTCATGTCGGTTCATCATGGAACAACCGCGATTAAAGCACCGTACTCACATGCGGTACTCAAATGATGACGAAGATGTTCGCCAGTCGCCAACCACCAACCACCAACCATTCAAAACACGCGAGCAACATGAGCCTCATTTTTGAAGAAAAGCCTTTTTTGACGTCTTTGCAAATCGTGACGGACGACGGTCGGGTATCCATTCGTGACTTGTCAAAGGGAAATCAGTCACGAGAGGATACCTAACCATAAAGGGAGTATCGGTACCTGGTACAGGTACCCGGTACCGTACCAACTTGTACAGCTGTACTCTCTGTTCCAGGTATAAACCGAGCTAGTCCCTATAAATCTATTTGAAAGAATCTACACGGAGTAATGCAACATGAGAAAAGCCGTTTGAAGGTATACAATCTCATTTCTAAGGTCCAGGTCAACCAGGAAAAAAAGGTTGCCCACCGTCTCCCCTTCAGCAGTTCATATATATAGCCAAAGTCTCGCGCCAGTACATGTTCTATTTTGCCCAAACGGGCACACCCGCCAGTATCGATGCCAGAAAAATCCCTAAACACATGAACGAGATCGTGCCCACGACATTGGCGAGGATGACCGTGATGGTGACGGCCAACGGTTTCCCCACCTGCAACTTGTCCTGGACGCGTTTTACAAAGGCATCAAATTTGGGACTGACACCAACTGCTACCGCCAATCGGAGAGGACGGACGATATTGTTAAAGACAAAGAATCCGGCATAGACCGCTAAGAAACCTTTCCATTGCCCCGGAGCCAAAGGTGATTTTCCTGTCTGCACAACGAGAATGAAATCTAGCCGATCGGAATAAACGATAAATATTCACCGAACGCACGCACGCACCTGTTTGGAAAAGATGAACCACGCCAAGGAAACAGAGACACAATAACTCATATTCGAGACCCATCCGTACGACAAAACCGCCGCCAATCCAAGCTTTCCGAGGCGTTCACGGAACGTCAAACCATCATCGACGGGCTTAAAGTAGGACTTAATGTTATTGACGAACTTCTTTTCGGCCATGAATGTGGTAGTGGATGGTCGCAAGAATTTGGGTAATAATACTCGGTGAGGAGCGACGGGAACGAACGCGTGAGCGCCTTGCAGAAAGAACAGGAGGAGTAATATCACTCGCATAGCTACAACTGAAAACAAAGGTAAATTGTCGGATGGGTCACAAATGATCAGGTAAGGCAGCACTAAGCATGATATTTGTCTTCCGTTATTGCGATCGTCGGCTTATTATTATACTCCAGTAGCCGGAATACTGACGCTGTCGAAATACGTCGCACCATCCATAGAAACATAAAAAGTAGAGGACAACTGTTTTTGCTTTATAATGGCGATGAAAGCGGAAAGACAATAAAACGTGACTAATGTAGAAGCGTGACTGCACAGCACCTGAAGCCGCAAAAAAAAAAAAACACAACAAATGCGAGACCTGAGCTCGACTAGACCTATATTGCAGATAAGCAACAATTTTCACATATTATGCAACAAGAAAAGAGACCCGGCAATACATTGGATGGAGCGTTTCGATCATGCGGAGGATTATCAAACAGCCTGCAACCCTTTTATGAGGCAACATCTTCGGCCGCTCGTGTCGAAATATTGCAGGAACTTGCGATCAAAATCCAGGATCTTCCGACGAATCAAGAAAGAGAGTACGTGTTATGCTCTCTTCTACGCGACACGCCGCCGTTGATCCCAGACACGCCGGAAGAAACCGCCGCGTTAGACTGTCTGCAAGCGGGAGGACCCTCCGTCTCGATCACTGCCGCCCTTCGCATTCTGCAAGAAATCCCGCAGTCTCTCACCACTTTGGAACTGTCGTTGACACTCTTGAAGCAAGTACTGAGCAGACGACCCACAAACAACACCTGGCTGTCTATGATAGGAAGTGATTTGCAGAACATTGAAAGGTGGGTGAATTTACTGGTCCGTGTACCGAATTTGGTAGCGAATGCCTGTCACGCGCTAAAAGTTCCCTTTCCGGCATGGACGGCACAAGGAAAGTATTTTCCAAAAATGGTCGACCATGCGATTCAATGGTGTCTACTGGCAGAGAAACGGCCAACACGTCCAGTCGGTCAAATGTATCTTCTCTCGCTAATCAAACATATGTTGCGACGAGGAGGCGAAGAAATCACCAAGGGATTGTATCATTCCTACGAACGGGGCAATTCGCTTCCTGAATTGTATATACTTGTTGTCAATACGTTGAACGATTTATCACCGCGCGAGTTTGCCATTCTGAGCCGATCCATGATGCTACATATCCTTTCCATGTGCCCTCCGCCGCCAGAAGGCAGGTATGTGCATCCCTGGATGGATGAGACAGTGAGGAAAGTCGTCATGAAGTCAACGTTGCATGCCGATGCGTTGGTGGAACTGCTACTCTTTCCACCGTTCCCCATCACGACGTGGCGTACATTATCGCCAGCGTGCTCGCCAATAATACGGAATCGCACGAGGATGATGATTCGTCTTCGGTCGACACCAACGAGTCATCTTCCGAGGATACTTTATTACGCCGTCACTTGAGTGCTGTCGCCGATCGCTGGTCTCGTCCCAGTTATGTCTTGGAGACGCCCACTCGTCAACAAGCTCACGTGACAGCCTTTCTTCGATTCGGCATGAATTTACTTTGCGCACCCAAAGAAGACGCGGCGTCCGAGCTGGTGGCATCGGTATTGGAAGGAGTCACGTGTCGGTTGTCGAGTACGGATCCAGATATACGGAGGGATGGAATGCAAGTCGCCGTTCTTCTGGCAAAGCGGTTGGGAGAAACGTTGGAATTTGACGAATTGAAGGAGTCGGATAACTTGAGCGAATCGGCAACAAGCATTACAGAAGAGCAAAAACCATGCAATGTGGCAGAAAAGGTAGTCCAGAAATCTCGTCGTCGTTTTCTCAATGCCGATCCAGACGCGCTCTATATCAGCGACGGCGACGAAAGTACCCAAGCATCCGACGATAGTTGGGTGGATGAGGAAGAAGATTCACCATATGATTTAGAGGATGACGAGGAAGATCTCGCGGACACGGCAAAACCCCACTTCCTGTCGGACTGTCTAGATCTCTTGCGAACTCCGGAAACGGACGATTATGCGTCCAGTCGTCACGAGACGGCTTTAGCGGAGTTGTCCCAGCTAGTGCGCTCGCGACCGATGGATCTTCCTGACATTGCTGCCACAATTGCATTCGAGCTTGTCCATATGGAAAACAAATTCGACATTAAGGGTTTTGCTGACTTGGTATCGTCTTCATTACGGTCTCTTGCAGTGGAAGAGCCGCTTCTAGTGGGCGAAACCTTAGTTAAGGAAGTCTTTCAAGATATTAGTTTGTCGGATAGAATTTGTGCTTTGCGTGCACTGAGCGAGGCAGCATATGAAATGGCTGGGCTATTGGGTATGGAGCAACACAACTTATCTCCAAAACAGATCTCGTAAGTTAACGAGGATACCTGCGATCATGTACTATTTTTTGAGATGTATCGCTAACAAATCAAACACCTGTCTCATCAAACGTATAAATGCAGTGACAAAAGCGCCTCAACAACCTCAAGAGATGTAGTGGATCCAACACTCCGCATAGTTGGTCTTCGCGAAGTCCGTACTCGTCGATGGGGACACCGGAAAGCATCGTTGATTCGAAACTCGTTCACACAAGTTGCTCCGATCTGGTTCTACTCATTAGTGAGAACTTTTCTGGAACGAAAAGAAGACGACCGACTTTGGAAAGGAAGCATTGGAGCGACTTTCCTTGCTACCATCTTTCAGACATTGGCCGCCTTTGTTGATTGCAGTCGGTACGGTCCATCGGTGTTGGCCAAAGATTTAATCCGATTGGTGTGGGGTTTCCATCAGGCTGATGTTGGAGAAGTTCGAACCGCTGTCCTGCTGGCCGTCACCGTATCGTTCACTCATTTGGGTACGGAGGATGCCTTGACGTTACTGCTGGATGCCAATATTCCCCAAAGTCTTTCGCGAATAGCGGCCAAGGATCCCGACGAAAAATGCCGTGAGCTCGCGGTTGGCTTGATGTCGAATATTACTCAAACCATCGATTCTATGAGTATTCGTCCTACTCTCACGGAAAATAATAAACTGTAAATGCTATAATCGGGTTAGTGACAAAGAAAGGTGGAGATTTTTGAATTGCGTTCGGCGTCATTCTTTCCAATAATCCGAAAGGTGTGTTTGACTGATTGTACGTAGTAGCGACTACCTTTGAATTAGTACCCATGGAGAAACGAGATAGTTGTCATTTCTGAGCGCAATAAGTTTTCACCCGCAAAAAATGAACAGGTGCTTTCTAGAATGGAAGATACTCAGTACTCAGTCATAGAGAAAAATGATTGAATGTACATGACGCATCTCGTTTTCTATTACGTAATAGTACTGAAGACTGTGTCTTCGTAGAATTCTCATTCTACGTTGGATCGAGGTGCAATTCCGATTAGTGGAAACCAAGCTCTCGCTCTTTCCGGTGAACTTGGAACTGCTTCTTCTCGATTTTTGGTTGGAGGAATGCAAACGACACAGCGGATAAAAGATCGAACACGCCATTCGTTTGACCATTCATTTGATAACTCAGCTAGGTCTTTACTCGTAGTTGTGCCATTATTTATTGTTTACGAAAGCACGCAAGCCCTCTGCTAAATCATCGACATGACAGAAGCAATCTCACCCATGATGGTCCTTCCGAATACCTTCGAAGCCTGGGCCATGCAATCTTCGACTGCCGAAACAATCGACAAAGCCGCGGTTATATCGTGGTCCGATCTACCATGCCAAGGCGACTTTCTCATCGACTTTGACCAACTGCACTTTTCTCCAATCGATCAAACGACCGCATCGATGGACCAAAAGCACGGTTCTCCTCCGCCATCCCCCCGATCCCTCTCCGAAGAACTCCTCTGCCATTGCACTCTACCATCACACGCCCCCCATCTCAAAAAGAAAACCGTCCGCTTTGCAGAAATCGCACAGATCCGTACGTATGACGTCATTTTAGGAGATCATCCCTCCTGTCACGGTGGAATGGCCTTGCAATTGGATTGGACCCACCAAGGCACCGAATTCGTCCATTTGGACGTGTACGACACGGCCAGTCGTCACCGGAATATGGCGCAATTGCATCTCACTTTCTTTCAACGCCGCGAACGTCTGCGACAATTGACGGGCATGTCCGGGTGTGAGTTGTTGCGGGCCGAATTCGATCTACTATCTCATCAAGAAATGTCTCCGGCGATTTTGCGACGAACGGCCAGCTTTTTGTAAGATGCGGGGGCAACCATTGTATAGGAAGCGTTTTGTATAAAGCTTTTAATTTTCATTTTGCACTTCAATCTGTTTATCTCATGAGCTACGTTATAGTTGGACGATACTTTTTCACTTGCACGCCTTGACTCGACGATGCAAAACTCGATCCACTCTGCTGTAAAGGTCGCGTGAACTTGATCTTTTGGCTCGTGATCGGGCAAATCTGACTTTTTCGTATGAGTTGATCGTAAACACTGGTCAAAACCACTTTTCCTGGTTTCTTCTTGTCGACCCAATATGCCGTGGCCGGTTGATATTGGATGGTCTTGTCGGAGACTTCACATACAATATTTTTGTCATCCCATTTCAACCCTACGGGCCAGATGTCTTTCCGACGCAACGGTTCTTGCGAATGGGGTGACAACGGTCGTTCGGGTGGTAACGGAATGACTGCTTCGACGGTCTCGGGTTGGGCTTCCGCCAACCAGTAACTGGATTTCAAGACAGCCTGTTTCGCCGTTTCCTTCTCATCGACAACTTTTCGTTTCCGTATCACTTGTTGCGTTTCTTCAAATTGTTGTTGGATTTGTCTTTGTTTCTCGTCGTCCCCCTGCCGACTGGCTTGTTGACGTTCGTAAGCAGCCCGTTGCTCTTTCAATTCTTGCGTTTGCGTCAACAAATATTCCACAATGGCATCCTGTGCATACAAATAACCCGACGGTGTACAACCTACTGCATCATCAGCATTCAATTTCGTCAAGGAAATGCCACAATCCCCCAACTGATATTGACTGTGACCCGCCAAGCGCTGGGCTGTCGTGCCGTATTCGCTTGAAGCAAACTTTTTGGTCCGTTCGTGTTGGGTCAGAGGGAAATTACCTCCTGGTTGTTTGCTTTTGCGGGCCATTGATCGTCGTCTTATAGTCAAGTTGCTGTTAATTAGGAGATTGAATGCAATGCAATGCAATGACAATACTGTTGTTCTTTCTTTTTTTCGTTTCGCAAGTCGCTGGATCGCCAAAAAACCACGGAAGATGACAAACGGTCTCGGTCGCTTTTGGACGAGCAATGGGAAACGCGGGGGGATCTTGTCTATAAGTGATAGAAACAGAAACAAGCTGCATAACAATTTTGACTTGTTATTGAAGCTGTCCAAGCGTGCTTGGAACGGTTCTACATGTACTCGAAGAGAACAGTTGCTCATGCAACCGCTTCCGATACATAAACCCCGTCGCTCGCGTGTACGTTCACGCAATTACGAAAACTAAAGATATGTATACAACATACTACATTAATTTGTTTTAAAGCATCATTTAGACAACGTAATATTTACTAAACAAGTCTCGAATCACCGTTACGAGAAGCACAACACACACAACGACAAACAAGGAGTACGAAAGGCAACGACAAAGGAGCTCTTCTCTTTCACCGACTGGATGATTCAGAAGCACGATTCGGAAGGACATGATCATAGAAACGCTCGTACTGGAACAAGTACTTCTTGTAGGCTTCTACCGACGAGAAACCAGGTGGTACGGATGTTGGGTCGACGTCAATGCTGTCAACGATCTCGTCCGTAAAAGCACTCCAGTGAGCTGGATGAACGAGTTCCCCACAACGATTCCGAAAGTACGCGTCTTCTTCCAACACATTCTCAATGCATTCATCCCCATACAGACTGCGCTCAAATTCAATCTCCTGACAGATGACATCGCTCTCGGCTTGCAAGGTCTCAAGGTCACGATATAACAAACGCTTTTGCTCGGCTGTGAACGAACAATGATGGGGAATCTCTTTAATCTTCGCAAGATCCGAAGCAAATCGAACACGACGAGGCGCAGGATGACTGGATGGAGCAATCTTGAGCGAAGAGTGTAACGTCACCGAAGGAGTGCTCGTCTTTAATACTCCCTTTTGAGTCTTGTTCACCGTCAACAGCGGTTCTTCATGCGATATTGTAAGGGACAGAAGGAAAGAAGAGATCTTGTCATCATTGTCGACATCGAAATCACGTGGAAGCAACGATTCCGCGACACCCGCGTCGCAATCAGAGAGACAGGGAACATCGTGAACGTCTTCGGCTTGCAACGACCACAGAGGGCTTGTCAGTCGCTGTAGCGTGTCGAAAATCGTCTCCGAGGGACTCTTGGAGCATGAAAGGTGGTTTTGTTTGCTGTAAACTTGCATTTTGATTCAAAATAGATGAAACAATGAGGAATTTGGTAAAACGGGGTTGTTTTGTGCGCTAGAGTGAATACAGTAAAAGGCTTGCTGCGGACTGATCGACGGCTGACGGACCGACTAATTTTCTACGACTGCCCTGGTACAAAATCGTGTAAGTAGCTCTCACGTAGAGCTTGTAGACTAACGTTTACTCACGAAGAAACGAGAGCGAGGAGCGAGGACGGATTAAAGCTTTGAAGAGCCTGATTTCTTTTCGAAAGATCTCTAATAATTACGAAGTGATTTGAAAGCACAACGCGCATTGTGTGAAAAGTCACCTTACGCTGCAAGCTTCAACAAAACACGACGATACAATACGATACGATACCATACGGTACGATACACAACAACAAAGACGACGTTACCAAGAAAACTAAGGGGAGGCAGTTCATAGCTATAAAACTGAATACGGAGTATTTTTTTAAAGAATCATCTACAATAATCACTACTTAACACTTGACATAGAACAAGAGCGGCTGAATCGTTTCAAATCGCCACTACGGGGAGCACAATACAGGGAAAACGAGACAAAATACGCAGTCGAGAAAACGCTTACGAATCAAGGGATCGAGGATGGAAGACTCTTTTCCGCATGGCGTTGTCAAAGTATTGCTCATACTTGGACAACTCATCACTTTGTTTGTACTCGTTCAGTGAGGAAAAGCCAACGACGGGAGTATCGAGGGGAAGACTTGGAAGAATTTCATTCACATACACAGGCCAGTGTGCTGGATGGACCAACTCTCCAAGATGGTTGCGGAAGAAACACCCTTCTTCCAGCGCATCAGCGGCGCCGCAAAGACGTAAACGACGCTCAAACCTGATCTCCAGGCAAATTTCATCCTTCTCTGCCTGCAACGTACGCTTGTTACGATACAACGAACGCTTTTCATCGGCCGTCAACGAATTATGATGGGGAATCTCCTTGACAGTGTAGAAACCGGGCACAAATTGTACACGGCGAGACACACGATGATTTTCAAGAAAAGACCTGCTTGAAGAGCCACGAGACGCAGTGACATTCAACGAAAGGAGCGCCTGAACAGTGCTTTGGGCCCATGCGGCGTTCTTGTTCTCGCAAATCCACGACTGCATCTCTTCACGCGATTCCGCAAACGAAAGAATGAAAGACACATCGTCATCAGGAATCGATTCACAAGGAACGGAAGATTCCGCAACACCAGCTTCGCAATTGGAGAGGACGCGGAGATCATCATCATTGTCGTCTCGAAAGTCGACAGGTGATCGAAGAGAAGCGAACAACGACTGAACAGGGCTTTCCGTGCGCTGTCGCTTGCAATCATCTGTCGCCAAATCACTCTGGGAGCTTGAAAGATAGTCTCGTTTGGTAGAAAGTCGCATTTTGGTTCAAAATAGATGAAACAATAAGGATTTTGGTAATTGGGGTTGTTTTTGTGCGTAAAAGTGCTTCTGCTGCTGCGCTGCTGCGGACACGGAAGGAAGGTCAGACGGCCAAGATCCAGGTAACATAACGTTGGTACGTACGGAGTAGTATAGTTCGTCGCATGTAGCTTTCACGTGAAGTTTGTACTGGAGAATTTGACCATAGCAACAAGATGCCGGTACCGTAGTAACAACACAGCAAAAAAATCAACCACAATTTTGTTGTTGTCCTTGTTGTTCCCTAATTGTTGTAGAAGCCTATAATTTCCAAACTTGAAGAAACAAAACGACTTTAACCTTACCTCGCTCGTCGCAAAAGTCCGCGCACTTCATATTCCGCCGCACCACGCATAAGCAAAATGGGACAAGTTCTTTCTCTTCCTTTTCGTCTTCTCAATACGACGCTCACGTTCTATCGTGGCTTTTTTCATTATTGGTGCGGAGCCGGACGACATCAACCCTACCAGAGGGAAGGATCATTTGCTCCGTTAAGAGAAACGGAACAAGACGACGACACGACCAAGGAGTTCAAGCAACACGCACGCATTCATCTCTTCAGTTTGGCTTCGAACTTTTATCTTTACCACAAACCACATTACCGCAAGAGTTCCTACAAAATAGATCTCGTTGACAATCTACGAAATGTCGCCGTCCCGGGCACGGGTGTACCATTGTCTCTCTTTGCGTGGAACCGCTGGGTGGGACTGGGTTACCTCTTTTGTGTGTATCCGAAGATTTGTGGTATTGCCGCTGTGCACGCCTGGTGGAAATCCAGAGGCCAGACGAGTCTTCATCAAGAATACGCCACCCGTCTTCTCGCACCGGACGATTGGTTCAGTTATTGGCGCTTGAATTGCAACGTCGTGGGCTTGCATGCGTTACTGCACGACATGCCGGACGATTATGACATGGAAAACAAGTGGACTTTTCTGCAACAAGGTGTGGCGCGCGGTGTACCGGTGTCACCGTTCTTGTCGTCTCCGGCCATTGTCGTCAAGCATCGCAATGAAGAGGGAGGGATGGGTATCTTTTTCTACAAGAATGCGTTGGAAGGAGGTGACTGGATCATTCAAGAACGCATCCAAAACAGGTAAATATGTGTTTGAATGTTTGACATCAGGGATACCTTCTGCGTTGTTTCGGCTCTCATTCTGAAACCGGAATGGATCATTTCTTTTGCAGTGACTGGGTATCGAAACATTTGCCTCCCAATGCCCCACTGTCAACGTTCCGTGTGATCACATGCAGTCGGGCTTCAATTGGCAGCGGAGAGATGAGTCCAAAACAGGTAGTCGCGTTATCGTGTGTCTTTCGCGCTGGGCGAGCAGGAGCTGCGACAGATCATGATTCCATCCTCTTTGACGTGGACGTTCAAACAGGAAAGATACGTGGAGGGACGACGAATGCGCACTGGTACCAATTGGGATTATCCGCGCTGTGGTCGTGTCCCTGGCGGTCGTCCCACAGCTACGAGTCGCATCCAGATGGGAATATTCCGGTGGCGGGCTCCATAGTGCCGAATATCACTGAAATGTTGCGATTGGTGGAAGAGAGTCATTACAAAATGTGTCCACGAGTTCCGTTTGCGGGTTGGGATGTGGTTCTGTCGGTGGACCCAGCGTTACCCGTGTGTTTGTTGGAAGTGAATTTGAGTTGCAATTTCTTTCGCGGCTCATTTGACAAAAAGGTTCGTTCAACATTCCACACTTATATTTCTGCTAGATTCTCGGGGTCTCATGTTTCATTTTCGTTGCACAATTCCAGGTTTATCTCGACTTTATTGATGACTCGTTTGCTGATCTGCAGATCAGGAGGCTTGAAGCCGATCAGAAGCATTAGTTCGATTTGTGCCTACCGGGACTTCAAAGTTGATACTCGCCAATCGAAACGAACACATCGTAAACATTATAACCATTTACATAGAAACCTGCATGTATGCATACGTTCACTGCACAGAGTTCTGCTGCTGCAATAAACATACCTAAGATAATGAGGAAAATGATCGACGACAAGCGAACCATTTTACAGACAACACCGATTAGTTGCTGGTCTTCGAGATGATTCGAGATGATGAAGTCGTTCTCTCCGATCCGATACATTCATAGTTGCGGAACCAGTGGATGCTAACAGAAACTAGAAACATGGTAGATGAATAGAGCAACAACAATGGTCTGGACAAGACATAGACGAAGAGGCAACAATCGGCTAGCGAATGCCATTCGACTTTTTCCATAGCCTGTGCCTACTGCAACTGATGAGCAGCAGCCTCGACCTGATGTGCGAGTCGACCCGTGCTTTGTATGAAACTAGACTAAACATCGCGCTAATCCACCTATTAAGATGTGACTCAAATATCCAGCAACTCATGGTTTTGGTTGAAAGCATGTTCTTTGTGCAAAGGTGCGGTGAAAAAGTGGATGTTTGCTACACCTAAAAGTCGTAGTTGGGAAAGGTGACCGAGACAAGTCGTGTTTTCATACACGGATCCCTGTTCTCCTTCGCAGTCATCCTCATAATGACACATAGACACATAGACGTACCTGGTATCACCATGGACAAATACATTTCTGTTTTTCTTCAACGATATCAGGGAAATCCTTTCGATTTCAAAACATAGGCTTGAACTCAATCGTCGGCTAACAAAGGAGCTCTAGCATCGAGGTAATAGGCGAGGCAAGGAGAAGTTAACAAATCTGTGGAATAGCGATGGTATTTCATGGCCTACAGATAGCAACCTTGTACGTCCTACGAGATCCAATACACTTCCGACGAGGCCGCCAGCCAATATTTTTCTGCCAACTTCACAGACAGTAGTCTACAGAGAGCAACCTCCGACAAGAATAGAGCAGTTACAAGTGCTCTTGAACTCGGGTCTCTCCATCGCCTTTTTTAAAATCGATCTCTTTGTTCTCACAATCATCTCGGCAAACTTCCTTAAATATCAATCGTTCGCGACGTCTTTCTCAAATTGTGAACCGACAAAACTCTGAGCCTGCGACAACGCAAAGTACACTACTTCCCATCATCCTGCAGATTCTCCTTCAGCAAAGTCAAATGCGACCGATGCTTATCGAAGCCGCCCCTGTAGCAAGAATCCCATATCCCAAGAAAGTTTGAATCTGTTAATGTCGCCTAGTCCGTTGGCGTGCTACAGTTGCTAGGGATGGTTTTGAGAGTAATGGACAGATAGCAGACCTACGGTCTAGCAAGCACAACCAACAAATACACAGCACGCATATCAGAATCCATCCGACAATCCTGTCCATACCGTAACTCGCACCGAACCATCCCTTCCGGCACCAACTTGCATTTCTATGTTCAGGAGCTGCGACGACCAAAAGCGTTTGTCGCATCAATGCCTGTTTTGAAAACAAATCGAGCTGTCTGCCGCGGGCGAAGAAGACACTTTTACTGTCGGACAAGCACGCAACCGGTGTGTACAACTCGGTCAAGTTGAAGTCCGCTGCAAACATCATCGTCACAACCCGCAACCGGCGAAAACCAAAGGTACCGTGTGTTTTCCTTTTAAGATGGAGAGAACGTTTATCAAGCCTGTTAGAACATGGCTGCCGTGCAACTGTGCGATAACTGCCCCAGTATCCCAGTCAGTATTCGATCCGAGTCGCAGCAGCTTGCAAAAGAATCCAAGTCGACCGCAGGAGGAGGCAAAAGGAACTGGTCAGAAGGCGTTCCGGAAGGCCATCTCCGATTTCGCGATGAGTAAAGCTAGCTCAACTCTGATGAAATAGAGCATGGTGTAGATTTGATCAATCTTTGTCACGACTTCAATCGGTGTCAGCGGCTTGTTTCACAAGTTGTCGGCATAGATGTTCTCATTTAGATGATGAGACGCAGCAACTTCAACCACGTCCTGGTCTTTCTGTCAAGATGGTTTGCATCAACGAAGCCGTTCCTGGACGAAGAGCAGCGACGACTTATTGCGAAATCACGAAAAAGATGAGCTGGAGATAAATCAGGCAATTGTAATTGAAAAGAGCGAATGAGCAAAGGCAGCATGGCTCTAACGACTTCGGCTTCGTACAAAGCTTTCGTCATCAGCGCAAACTAAATTTTTCAGAACGCGACCTGTCAAGTCGAAGCCGATGACGTGCCCAGATGAGGGGTTCACCTTTCACCTGATCATCTTGGCAGGCATAATCAGAAATCGATGTCTTAATCTCTAGCTCTCTCTAGAGCTAGGTAGTACATGCGGTTCACAGATGAAGAAACCCAGCTCCAGTATACAAATGATACAGTTACAAATTCGTCTATTCTAATGAACTTCCGATGGAAAAACAAGAAAACCGGTACTGATTGACTCTGTTTTCCGTAGAAAATCATCCCCTCTAGCCTTGTATCTCAGCTTTCATTGTTAGTCAGCAAGCGTTTTAGATCATCACAATGTATTTGCCTTCTGCAAGAGGCATTTATTGATAAGATTTGTCACCGGGGTAAAATCCTATTTCAAGTCGTGCCATTCATTCACCCGATACATTCCCCCCTTAAATCAATAATCATTCGTTACAATAGGATAGATGATGGACTTCTTGTTTCGCCAACTAATTTATTTGAATGAAAAGTTTATGTTCTTTGTCCGTCTTGATAGGTCTTGCGGGGAACGTAGGGCGTAGAAGTATCTATTTAATACATATTCCGCGCCTACAATGATCTAAATGATAAGTATCAATATCTAGAACCCTCACGATCTCACGAATTAAAAAGCAGGTATCAATATGCGTTGGTACCAGTAACACCTAAAGGTTAAGTGACAATGAATAATGCAATAACGTCGTAGTCGAGTGGCGCTGCGATAGTACACTATAAGAGAGTTATTACTCGCCACTCGCCAGCAGTACACTCGTCACATGCAAGACACGAACAGGGGGAACTCCTTTTCCTACTTGCGGAAGGCGGAGCACAGCTCTGTGTGCTAACTTTTATGGAGTACTAGATATTTTCCCACAGGCATCGATTGCCTTCTCTTGCATATGAATTGCCTTCCGATTGCTATCCTCTTTGTCCAGGAACATAGTAGTACACCTTTCTAACCAAAGCTAGCTTGTCTGGGTATGTCACGGAAGCGGAAAGCAGACAATGTACCCAACCAGGGACGTCCCAATCCCTTTGACCATGACGAAGACTCTTTGCACACAATTCATCATTCGGAGCCCGCACGTCATCCCACACCGAGCCGAGTAGATGGCTTGGGAAGCGACTCGAGTAGTCAGGTTGCGAGCTCCTTCGCAGCACGACTGATGCGGTCCGATCAAATGAACACGACGCAATTGCAGTCGATTCTCAACCAGCTTCTCGCTACTCATAATGTGAACGTCAGGAGCGATCTCAACCATTCTCATGTTCGTCATCAAGATAGAAATTGGCTTTCTTCCATTCAAAACCATGCTCTGCTCCCGGTCACGACAACCACCATGCAAAGTTCTTTGCTTCCACTGTTACAGATGCTACGGGGGCACGCCGGTCAGAGACCGGGGTCTGGACTGATAGGGACACCGAGTCCACAAGCACCATTCCCTGTTGCCACTTTTAATAACATCGATCCCGCAAATATACTAAGCACTTTGCAATTCCTCGACCGATTACTGAATTTGGGGCACCCCACTAGTACCGTGCCGAGTCTTTTCACCCACAACTTGCCGCAACTGACTTCCTCTGCCACAACCCTTGCTAGCAATCCTACGCCAAACACAAACCGACAACCCGTACTAGCCAGCAGCAGACCGGACGAAGAAGTCAGACAAAATTCAGTCACTGCAACATCCCCCCAGACACAGACCTTTATCACCATGTATATGAGCTGTGATGACCAAATGCTATCGGCATATCAGTGTCTGATTCGGAAACAAATTGAGCTATTTGCAGCGGGTGAAGAAGACACCTGCACCATCGGTCAAGGTCGGAATCGACGAGTGCAACTCGGTCAAGTCGGAGTCCGCTGCAAACATTGTCGTCACGTCCCGCAACTGGCGAAAACCAAGGGCGCTGTGTACTTTCCATTTAAAAAGATAATGTGTACCAGGCCTGTCAGAACATGGCCGTGGTCCATCTGTGCGATAATTGTCCCAATATCCCTACCAGCATTCGAGCCGAGCTGCAACGACTCGCGAAAGAACCCAAATCGACAACAGGAGGCGGTAAACGATATTGGTCGGAAGGCGTCCGTGTATCCGGCATCGTTGAGGATGCGGAAGGCCGTCTTCAATTTGGTAGAAGAACTTCGTAGAAGTTTAGTTGTTAGTAATGGTAGTAATATGCTCCTATCTCACCTAGATGGTTTGTGACGGAATGAACTGCGTACGACCTAATGTTTCGGCCATGACGATCAAACGACGAGGTCGAAGATTATTTAGAGAAAGCATATTTTGCGGAGCTACGCTTCGGCTGAACGTATTCTACAGTGTGATTACAAAGATTCAGACGATGAACGAGTTTCATTCGATGCAGCCAAATTTCTGCTTTGTTTTGATCTTTAGAAAGAAGCAAGGTCAACTCGTAATTGAAGGTACTTCGGCTGTTATCGGCGATGAACGTGAAGCGATGCTGACAGATTGACGATGCACAGTGCAGGTGATGGAAAAGGAAGCAATCCAGTTTGCTATTATTGCGTTTGAAAGCTAGGTACTTTCGGCGATGGACCGTTTGAGCCTTAATCAAAATAGCTACCAAGTACTTTCGCCCATGTTGCGGTCTGCATTTTGGGGAATATCTGGTAGTCAACATCAACAAAAAATGGAAAGACGTACGCACCAATGGTTTCAGGCGGGAGACGGGCCTACCAGGTATCGGTACTTTGTACTGACCAGCAGCAACAGTTGAAGAAAACGCTATACAATCGATACCAACAGGTCGGCTGAGGTGTCTCATTTGGGGTGTTGGGTGTCTGAAAGATTGTTGTCTTGTCCCCGACGCTATAAAGAATCCCACCGTTCCCCAAATTCCGTTTCGAAAAAGCCCCCATCCCGACGCGCGTCCGGCTACCCATCGGGTCGTCGTAGGTCATAGATTTTCGTATCTTGACGTCATCCGCTTCGTATTCCATTCTCTTCCGCATCACTACATTTTTTAAGAGCCTTCTCTATTTTCACTTTTGCCAAACCATCCATGTCAATCAATGGTTCGTCACTTCGATCCTGTTGCTGGAAAGCGTCGAATGCGAAAGCAATTAGAGTCTATTTGTCGATCACAGTCCGTCGCGAAACCGTTCCGTATGGGGCCTTGGCTTGCAAAGCTGACGGCAGCATGGATGAGTGTATCTTCACCACCAGGAACCACTTCTTTATCGACTCTAGACTCCATGTCTTGGGTGACCTTGGCCTTTGATGATGTACACTCATGTACGCATTCGTCTCTAATTCTCGATTTCTCTTATTCAGCGGCCCGCATCGTATCACGGTAAGTCAAAACTGGCTCTGTCGAACTCTCGTGTCACCTACACTTCACTTCTACTTCACGAATCTGGCGACTGATACTGCGACTGATCCATTCCACACCTTGATGCATCGTTTTGAGATTTCAGGCGTTCGGTGAATTGTCGTTCTACCTGCGACACAGCGGTGTTTGCAAAACAGCGATTGATGGTCGTGTCTCTTTTCCACCAGATTTACCATTGCGGCATTCAGGATCCGGGTCGACCCGAGACCACTTCATCTTTCGTCACTGTGCCCTCCCATTGTTTGCTGGAATTATATGGGAACCTTTGGCTACTAAACATTGCGAAGGTTCGATTTGTGAACCTATCCTTGACTGGAAGGTGAGAGTATGGCGGAACGTTGGTTTGTTGAGATTTCGACAAAAACGCACTGAGATGAGTTAAGCAGCGGGACGTTTAGCTAGAGACAGTATTCATATCACGCACAGAGAACAATGGGAACCCCAAAAATGTCCCGTGATCGAAAATGATCCGCATTTCTTCTTCCTGGAAAATACTTGAATGGATCTCAAATCTGAATACACGGTGATACGGCTTTGCTTGCAAGCATTGACTATCAAATATGGTATATCAATGTGAACGGAAAATTAGGAGTCTCTGCCAGCTCTCATGGTTTTCAACTGCAGATGGCAGCCAATTAATGAGGCAGAATCTTAGGAAGTATGCTTGGGCTGCTGCAAAGGGAGGCAATGGAAACGGCACTAGACGCCGACGAGAATCGAGCGATTGTGTGAGTTGTTGATTTGATGATTCGCATCTCCTTCGTTCTCGCGTTGCCGTTGACAAGATCCTCGCCGGCGTTTAGTAAACAAATTGCACGTAGCGGCACACAGTACTGCCGTGAAAAGAACGCAATAATGAAACCTGCAACAAACCAAAGGACGTTTTGATTCTTTCTCTGTGAATGGTTGACTATAATGCGCCGCAACACGAGAAAAACTGGAAGCGAAGTCGTTTTCGTTCCGCTCTGTCCTTGATCCGGCAGTTGTAGGCCAACTCGTGACTACCAAATACTTGCGATGATTATTATTTATTCTTTCATACTTCATACACGTTTGCCGGGTGACGAAAACACGGAAAGCTATTGAGATAGACAGATTTTGGACCATAAAGTTTCCTAGATTTCGGTAACAAAAAGCGACAGACTCCTGAGGGAAAGTGCTTTGAAATAAACAGGTCTAAAACTATAGTTCCGAGAGAAATCAAACGTTCATCACATCAGAAAATTAGTTGGCGCGCTACGGTTCCCTGCGTAACGAATTTCGCAATCATTAAGCTGCCAAATCATGAGACTTTGGTAGCTGTTTTTCTAAAGACATTTAAACGAAATGAAAAAATTCCCGCGATGTCAATTGAGCTTGCATGTAAACAGCACATGTATCTCATCATTCGGAACATGCATGTAGGGCGTACGCTCGCACACTAACGAGACGGAATTCACCAAAATCGACGACGGAAACATGGTGGAAAGATTTGAAACCACATCACGCCGAAACCGTTCTTGCACTTGATCACAGTTGGTGTTGGGAACTTTGGTGAATCGACAAAACGTCGAATGATTGATTTGAGGCATGGTAAATGTGCTCGTCATTGATGAAGCTTCTTCCGGGAATTCCTCCATGAAGTCGTCAAAAGCTTTCTCGATACAGTTCCGAATCGATTGCATGCCGCCCGTCGTCTCCTTCCACAGCAAAATGCCTGCTTTCGAACCCAGTTGTGCCGAATCAATTTCCAAGCGCAAAGGCTTTTGGGGAAACCGATCGTTGCGAATGGCTCGTTCCATGATCTGCCTCGCATTCCGTATTATGACATCCTTTTGTGCTTCCGATAGGACTCCCTCGAACGTAAAGGACGAAATGTCGCCACCGTGGTATGTAGTGCGGCAAACGGATAAAAATACACGGCGGGGCGAGGAGTCGTCTTGTCTAAAAACGACTCTGTCACATCGGCTTCATCAAAACACAATTGCACAGCCGCACAAAATTGCGCATAGTTTGACAACCACTGTTCTCGTGAAGGAGGCCATCCGGCGACGACGACTAAACCGAAACATGTGTCTGCGGCTGTTGTTGGGTTCTCAATGAGAGAGACTACCCACGGATCGGGGTGGAATTCTTTCGCGGGTCCATCCCTCGGTGCAATGGCGGTCGTTGTTGTGGGCGGGTCTTTTGCTTTCGATTCAAACGTGACTATGTGTCCTTGTTGTTGTAACACCGCAACCGCGGCGGTGGCTTGATCGACGGACACGAGAATATAATCGGTATCGTACGTACTCAGGGCAAAGATCGAAATACCGGCATCACTCAGTGGCTTGGCCAAAGACGCCAAAATCCCCGTCCACGAAAAATCCAGGGGTCCTTGAATTTTCAAACAAGTCCAATTGTTCTGTGTGTCGGGTGTTCCGGGCGGCACGTGGGGACAAACAATGGACAACTCGTCACGGGTGCGCGTCACCGAACAAAAGGAAGCGGATGGCTTTGTCGCCCAATCAGGTACGGCGGCGTCCGGAGGCAATTTACAAACGGCAAACGAGTCGCTTAAAATAACCAGATTGAGATGCTTGGGCTGGTTTGACATTGTATTAGAAACAAAGATCAAAGCAAAAATAAAAAATGGATGCGGAAAAAATCGAAAAAAATAAAATAATGCGCTCGACAAGTGCCTGCGGGACTGCAACGAAGTTCAGTCGCGGAGAAGAGCATTATTTCACCTGAACCCTATCGCGGATCCATTTCCTTTTCCCACCACACACTCGAGTATAATTTTCCTTTCTTTTTATATTCAAAGAAAACTAGCAACAAGCATTGTATCAAAAGCATCATTGGTACAACTCTTTTGTTTATATTCAAATTCCCCTATTCGAATTAAGATGACAGAAGCACGACCCGACGGCCGTTCGGCCAATAGCCTTCGACCTCTTTCCTGTGAATTGGGCTGTCTCCAAGCCGCCGACGGCAGCGCCCTGTGGAAAGCGGGAAATACCCACGTTCTAGCCGCCGTACACGGACCGATCGCTCCCCGCATTGCCATGGAAGAACACGCGGAAGCGTTTCGGATTCAAGTGGTCATTCAAACGTCGTCGAGTAATTGCAGTGAATGGGAAGCCTTCTTGACCCGCATCCTCACGTCGTGTTGTTGCACACAATTGTATCCCCGGTGTATTCTGTCCATCACCATTCATGTCCTATCACATGATGGATCCATCTTAGCGGCGGCATTGCATGCAGCGGTTTCGGCTCTGATGGATGCGGGCATCGAAATGAGAACGTTGCCGGTGGGTGTCACCTGTCTATTATTGAATCCGGATATCTTGCTGGATCCGACACAAGTGGAAGAGGATGAAAGCGCTTCCTTAATGCTAGTCTTGGAGAATAGTGATGCGGATCAAATCTTGGCTTGTTATTCATCGAGTTCTTTGAATCAGTCCATTCACAATATTTTGAAGTGCTCGGTCGTGGCGGCACGAGTAAGTCAAGCCATTTCGGCCTTTTGGAGAATAGCCGTCGAGTCAAAAGTCAAGCGACAATGCGAAACTATATTTTCCTGAGTAGAATGAAGTAGAGAAAGAGTGGCCAATGTATCGTAGTCTTGTTTGACTTACGCGAACCATAATGCTCTACCATTTACTTCGATTGAACGATGATTTCACATTTAAAACAACCATGTTGATGTGAAGATAGTCATACATAAGATAAAGATGATCTTCTTACAGACATATACTTTGATCAGTGATTTAACAGCCTAGAAATTGTTGTCGATGGACTTGAGTCACGAAGCATCGCGAACACATTTTACAAGGTACCGGTACCAGTACAAGTACGTACCAGGTACTTGTAGTACGATTTTTCACGTATGGAGTCCGAACATTCCTGAAAATCGTAGCGGCATTACACATTGAACGACCGTCCATCCACCCACCCACCTGTCCGCAGCAGCACAGCAACAGCAACACCTTTTACGCACAAAAACAACCCCCGTTGACCAAAATCCTTATTGTTTCATCTAGTTTGAACCAAAATGCGACTTTCTACCAAACGAGACTATCTTTCATGCTCCCAGAGTGATTTGGCGACAGATGATTGCAAGCGACAGCGCACGGAAAGCCCTGTTCAGTCGTTGTTCGCTTCTCTTCGATCACCTGTCGACTTTCGAGATGACAATGATGATGATGTCCCCTTCCTCTCCGGTTCCGTTCCTTGTGAATCGATTCCTGATGACGATGTGTCTTTTATCTTATCGTTTGCGGAATCGCATGAAGAGATGCAGTCGTGGATTTGTGAGAACGAGAACGCCGCATGGGCCCAAAGCACTGTTCAGGCGCTGCTTTCGTTGAATGTCACTGCGTCTCGTGGCTCTTCAAGCAGGTCTTTTCTTGAAAATCATCGTGTGTCTCGCCGTGTACAATTTGTGCCCGGTTTCTACACTGTCAAGGAGATTCCCCATCATAATTCGTTGACGGCCGATGAAAAGCGTTCGTTGTATCGTAACAAGCGTACGTTGCAGGCAGAGAAGGATGAAATTTGCCTGGAGATCAGGTTTGAGCGTCGTTTACGTCTTTGCGGCGCCGCTGATGCGCTGGAAGAAGGGTGTTTCTTCCGCAACCATCTTGGAGAGTTGGTCCATCCAGCACACTGGCCTGTGTATGTGAATGAAATTCTTCCAAGTCTTCCCCTCGATACTCCCGTCGTTGGCTTTTCCTCACTGAACGAGTACAAACAAAGTGATGAGTTGTCCAAGTATGAGCAATACTTTGACAACGCCATGCGGAAAAGAGTCTTCCATCCCTCGATCCCTTGATTCCTAAGCGTTTTCTCAACTCGCGATATTTTGTCTCGTTTTCCCTGTATTGTGCTCCCCGTAGTAGCGATTTGAAACGATTCAACCGCTCTTGTTCTATGTCAAGTGTTAAGTAGTGATTATTGTAGATGATTCTTAAAAAAATACTCCGTATTCAGTTTTATAGCTATGAACTGCCTCCCCTTAGTTTTCTTGGTAACGTCGTCTTTGTTGTTGTGTATCGTACCGTATGGTATCGTATCGTATTGTTATCGTCGTGTTTTGTTGCAGCTTGCAGCGTAAGGTGACTTTTCACACAATGCGCGTTGTGCTTTCAAATCGATTCGTAATTATTAGAGATCTTTTGAAAAGAAATCAAGCTCTTCAAAGCTTTAATCCGTTTACTCTCGTCGAAACTCGTCCTCGCTCCTCGCTCTATAGTTTCTTCATGAGTAAACGTTAGTGTACCAGCGCTACGTGAGAGCTACTTACACGATTTGTACCAGGGCAGTCGTAGAAAATTAGTCGGTCCGTCAGACGTCGGTCAGTCCGCAGCAAGCATTTTATTCACTCTCGCGCACAAAACAACCCCGTTTTACCAAATTCCTCATTGTTTCATCTATTTTGAATCAAAATGCAAGTTTACAGCAAACAAAACCACCTTTCATGCTCCAAGAGTCCCTCGGAGACGATTTTCGACACGCTACAGCGGCCGACAAGCCCTCTGTGGTCGTTGCAAGCCGAAGACGTTCACGATGTTCCCTGTCTCTCTGATTGCGACGCGGGTGTCGCGGAATCGTTGCTTCCACGTGATTTCGATGTCGACAATGATGACAAGATCTCTTCTTTCCTTCTGTCCCTTACAATATCGCATGAAGAACCGCTGTTGACGGTGAACAAGACTCAAAAGGGAGTATTAAAGACGAGCACTCCTTCGGTGACGTTACACTCTTCGCTCAAGATTGCTCCATCCAGTCATCCTGCGCCTCGTCGTGTTCGATTTGCTTCGGATCTTGCGACGGTGAAAGAGATATCCCATCATCGTTCGTTCACAACCGACCAAAAGCGTTTGTTATATCGTGACCTTAAAATGTCATTTGTCAGGAGATTGAATTTGAGCGCAGTCTGTATGGGGATGAATGCATTAAGGATGTATTGGAAGAAGAAGCGTACTTTCGGAATCGTCGCGGAGAACTCGTTCATCCAGCCCACTGGAGTGCTTTTACGGACGAGATCGTTTACAGCATTGACGTCGACCCTACATCTGTACCACCTGTATTCTCTTCGGTAGAAGCCTCCAAGAAGTACTTGTTCCAGTACGAGCGTTTCTATGATCATGTCCTTCCGAATCGTGCTTCTGAATCATCCAGTCGGTGAAAGAGAAGAGCTCCTTTGTCGTTGCCTTTCGTACTCCTTGTTTGTCGTTGTGTGTGTTGTGCTTCTCGTAACGGTGATTCGAGACTTGTTTAGTAAATATTACGTTGTCTAGATGATGCTTCAAAACAAATTAATGTAGTATGTTGTATACATATCTTTAGTTTTCGTAATTGCGTGAACGTACACGCGAGCGACGGGGTTTATGTATCGGAAGCGGTTGCATGAGCAACTGTTCTCTTCGAGTACATGTAGAACCGTTCCAAGCACGCTTGGACAGCTTCAATAAAAAGTCAAAATTGTTATGCAGTTTGTTTCTGTTTCTATCACTTATAGACAAGAGTCCCCCGCGTTTCCCATTGCTCGTCCAAAAGCGCCCGAGACCGTTTGTCATCTTCCGTGGTTTTTTGGCGATCCAGCGACTTGCGAAACGAAAAAAGAAAGAACAACAGTATTGTCATTGCATTGCATTGCATTCAATCTCCTAATTAACAGCAACTTGACTATACGACGACGATCAATGGCCCGCAAAAGCAAACAACCAGGAGGCAATTTCCCTTTGACCCAACACGAACACAAAACGCTTTGTCCGTGCTCATGAGTCATAATTAGAGATCGTTTGAATACAAATCTAGTTCTTTATTGCTTTCCAGTACGCCGACGGTTGAAGCAAAGTGTGGCATGATTTGAGCTTCCGTAACATTGATGATGATATTATTCGGACTTATTATTTATGTCAACAACTCTAAGAACAAAAATGATTGAGTTGGTTATCGCGATAATTGGCGCACGTTACCTACATTAACTCCAACCTTTGTCAAAACGACTTACGATTCCGATCGTATTTTTCGCGTTGCGTTATTTCGCTCTATTCGAGGTATGCGCTCGTCGATTTCGTTCGATCAAAGGCTTCTCATTTTCCTTTCGATTGTACGGAGTCAACCAAAAGAGATGTGCTTCTCGTTTTGGAAATAGTCCAAATTGCCTTGTCTCGCGCACTTCTTTTCATAATTTGACGTTGCATTTGATGTTTCTTACTCATTGCTACTTCGTATAGTTTGATCCTTTTCATCTTCATTTCATCATGACGACTACAACTACAACAAATGCCTCTTTATTATACTGGAATCTGGCCGCCTACTTCGTGAATGTCGCCATAACCTTTGGGGTTGGTGTTGGGCGATCACCCACGAATGCAGAATTGTCGGAAAAGTATCAAACACTCGTGACACCTGTCGGTTGGGCCTTTGCCATATGGTCGTTGATTTTTACCCTGCAAGCTTTCTGGACCGCTTGGCCGTTCTGTTCCTCAAAGAAAATCAGCGTCATCGGATACCGCTACGTGTGGATTGTGATGGCCCAAGCGGGTTGGACGTTGTCCTTTTCGCACGAACGAATCGTCGCCTCTATGCTCTTCATGACCGCCTTGGCTTCTTTTTTTGTGGGAAACTGTCGCGACACTGCCGCCTCCAGCGACGTGGAAGGAATATGCCTTGACGCATTTGCCTTTCACCTTGCATACGGGATGGATTTCGGCAGCCACTTTGGTGAATGCGAATGTCGTTTTGGTGTATCTGGGAGTTGCGGCGCCAACTCAGTACAGTGCGGCCTTGTTGTCGCTCTTGTCGCTCTTTGGTCTGGCGGTGTCGGAAGTCGTGCGAGATCATGATTGGGTGATCCCTGCGACCCTGGCTTGGGCGGCTTACGGCATTCATCGCGAGCTTTCGTCGCCCAAGTTGTCCATTCGCATCACCTTTCCTGAACGGCAAATTGTGCAACTTCAACAGGGTGCGGCTTGGGCGACCATGACGATTGTTGCCTTGCTAGTCGTACGAATTGGTATTCGATTGACGACTCGTCGTCAACCTCTTCATCAATCGAACGAAGCTGCTCCGTTGCGTGAGTAATGCGCTGAGATCTTCATAAATGTAGCGTAAACTAAATCAAGAATAGTAATCTATCTGGTTATGGTTGAAATGAATGAAAAACATGTTGCATCACAAAAGTAGCATTGACTAGATTCTCATCGTTTCACACTTTCTGGCGTTTTATAGAAGCCATAGCTCTCATTGCTGCCATGTGACTGCTTGAAATAAAATATATGAAAACACTCAAGCTCAATCCTCTTGAGAGGACTCCGGCGACACAATTGACGCACAATGAGTTGTAACCTTTCGAAGTCGCGTTGCTAATTTTGCTTTCCGACTTTCGACTCACTACCTGGTAGCCAACTTTTCAGCAATTAGTGTCTGGGCGACATGTTCCCAAAATGATGCACAACCTTAGAACTACTTTTAACAGGATACTAAAAATGGATACAAAATCCGAAACCTGAAGTGCCTGCGATGCATGACCCATCGCCTCGCTCACTTATTTTGCATTGCTCTGTATATTCCATTTTAAATCCATCCATCTCTTCTTCGTTGTGAGAGTAAAGAGACTGAAATTTATTTACTCGAGTCAAAGCTGCTGCCATGCCAACGGATGAGGAAACCGTCGACCTGTATTTGTCCTTTGCGATCTATTTCGTGATTTTTGCTTTGCAGACCCTGAAGTTCTTTCTTCCGTACCTTGAAAAGCATCACCATCCAGTCAGAAAGGTTCAAATTGTAATCGCTTTAGTAGGCTGGGCGGTATCTTTCTTGCTAGGGTGGCTGATGATTACCATTGTTTTCTTGACTATGCTGGCTTCGTTTTTGTGGAACAACGTCGCCACGCTTCCGGCTGCGCCG
Organism: Fistulifera solaris; assembly: GCA_030295235.1. Taxonomy (NCBI): domain Eukaryota; phylum Bacillariophyta; class Bacillariophyceae; order Naviculales; family Stauroneidaceae; genus Fistulifera; species Fistulifera solaris. The sequence goes on from AP026148.1 coordinate 628,098, forward strand.
AAATGGGGAGAATACTTGATGATTCATCAAACCTTTGCCTTGCATACGGGATATATGTTGGCAAACATATTTATTTATACCCGTATCATATTGCTTGATGGGGGACTCTCGGTAAAGGGCATTGGATTGCCGCGTGGCTGTCCTTCTTGCTTCTCTTTACTCGAGCTGTTTCGGAAGTCCTGCGTAATCATGACTCAATGCTCCCTCTGTCAATAGCCTGGGCGTTCCTCGCCATTCGGGCAGAGTTTTCGTCACCCTCGGCACTCATTTCTAATACGCTCGGTGAGCAACAAATAGGACAATTTTGTCAGGCAAACACCTTGGCTGTTATGACGATTCTTGTCTTGTTGGCAATACGGTTTAGATTCCGACGGACTCGTAAATATCAGCGTCCGGGAGTCGAAGCAATTCCGTTGCGTGAGTAATTGCACTGATATAGACTGAAGTGTCAAGATGAATTGTTTTTTCGACTAATAGTTATTAACAAGAAATATATTACATCACAATAGTAGCTCTGGTGGTTGTCAACACGTTCCATAAATATATAGAACCTTTTTTACCGTTTCGCATTCCTTTGGCGTCTCATACGAGCCTTAGCTCTCATGGCTGCCATGTGACTGCTCGAATTCGAATGTTGCGAGAGACTGGGCTCAATCGCTGGCGGGGATTCGGGCGGCAAGGTCTCGTTGGGGTACGGCGAACTTTCTGTTTCGTAGGAGTTTGCTGGGGAATCCTGCTGCTGGTATGATTCTTGGTGCGAAAGGTGATTGTATTCTCTCGATTCGGTATATTGAGGCTCCCTGTATCTATCACTCCGTCCGTAATGCTGCGGCCGTTGCGGCGAAACTTCCACAGTTCGCGCAGACGAGTACGCCATTGCTTGACTCACCGAAGGTTGATGATCTGAGGCCCGGACCATTGAGCTAGGATTTCGTGGTGGCGACGATTTCATCGGCGTGCTCGTATGATTTGTCGACTGTGCGTGCCCTTGATAAAAGGCCGGAGGTTTTTCTTTCCTGCGGGGCGCCAACTCTATTTGCTTGTCGCTTACGTTCTTCTCGCTGCTTCTTTTTTTCTTCGGAGAAAACGTGTTCCTTTGCCTGTTCGAAGTCGCGGCAAAATTTCACAAATGTACTGAAAATCTCGTGGGGTTGCTTGTTTTTGTTTTCTTCGCCGAAGTACTCGAGAAGACTGGAAAACTTGAATTTCGTTTCTTCAATCTTGTCACGAAGGGCAGATATGTATTTAATGGCACTCAATGTAAACATGCCAACCTGAGTCGATTTCAAAGCCTCGACTTCTTCCTCCAAAGAAAACTCTTCTTCAGCATCGCTGAGACTTTCGTCGTCATCTTTGGTACTTTTCTTCTTTAGGCCGTACGCGTGCGTATGGCGAGCTTGATACAAAGCCATACGGCGGACATTCTCCAGCTGATTTTCGACCTCTTCTAGATCGCCGACGCACTGCTCCCACGACACTTTGTCTGCTTTGAATACTGTTGGGATATCATCCTCGAAACGAAGCAAAAGTTCATTGTTGCGGTTGACGATTCGGATCACATATTCCAGAAAGGTTGTCTTCTTATCAAACGCCTTTGCTTGCTTCAGCTTTAAAAGCGAATCAATTGTAAATGCTCCTGCTTTTTGGTAGCTACCACTGCCTGCTGTGTTCAAGCGATTGCCAAACTCAAGAATGATGCCAAGCAATTGACGAAGTCGGACTGAATTGGTGAGTTCATCGCAAGCTGCTTCGACTAAGAACGCTTCTTTCTGAATATCTCTGACGAATGTCTCAAACTGGAGCTTAAAGAGTAAAGCTCTGACTTTTCTTTTCGCGTGTTTGACGGTCATCATCGAAACCATGAACTTTTCACATTCACAAAGCCCGTCGAATTTCTCAGCAGCGTCTTGCCCTCCTTCAAGCATATACGTCTCTAGAGCTTTGCGTTCGTTCTTAGTTGGTAAATACTCTATCATGTTCTCGATCTGTTCAGCATTCATAGCATACTCGTCGATTCTGTCCACTGCGTCGGCCATCTCGTCGTGAGACATTTTGAGTCGCGCAAGAACTATACCCCCGTTGTTGGCACGCTTGGGGTCGATGACACGAACAGTTGCACTTCGCTTTACATTTTCCTGCTTTGTTGTCTTAGCGGCAGTCTCCGCTATCTTTTCAACTTGAAAGAGTTCTTGAAACTCTTTCTCATCAATATCGATTTGGATGTTATCCTCTTGATCAATCTTTGCCCACAAAGAGTTCCGAGTCACCTTGCGTAATGGATTCCAATGCAACCGAGCCCTCCTGTGCGAATCTTGTTCTTTCTCCACATCTTTCGCAGGCTTTTGAACCGCGGTTACTGGTAAATCGTGATCTTGATCCATAACGGACGGATCCAAACCATCTCGCGCCATGGCGTGCTTAACAGCTTCCATGGGAAGTCCGATACTAAGCATTCTGAAGTACTTGCTATATGTCGGGTCGAGTTTCAGTGGAATACCAGCAGGCTTGTTGTGATCGCCGTCCATTACAGAGGGATCCAAGCCTTCTCGAGTCATTGCATGCTTGACTACCTCCATTGGCATTCCAAGCTTAAGCATTTTAAAGAATCGGGTATACTGAGGATCGTCTTTCAAAGCAGGAAGGCCATTGAGTGTGGGCGGCTGTACGGGGTTTTTAACTTCATCCGGAACTTCCTCTGGCACTGCACTACGCGGTGATGCAACAGACTCTTTTCCTGCCAGAAACGCGTTAAGCATCATCATAGTAGCTTTGGGCGTGTGGGCTTTGTTGTTTCGAGTTTGATCTTCTCCACTTTCGCCCCTTCCATTGGTTTGGCTACTAGGCCGCGTCGGAGACGCCTCCGAATTACTTGACAAGCCCCTTTGCTGCAGCTGTTGCAGCATGAGCATATGAGACAGAGCAGCATTCGGCTCTTCCTTCGATCTCTTGATACTGCTTTCGGTCTCGATCACTAGATTAGTTTTCCGTGTCGGTGAGGACTCTGTATCAATCTGGAGCTTATTTCGAGCCGGCGATGAACTTAGAGCGACTTGAATCTCGGATGAGTAGTTTGAGGTACCGCTGGTGCCAAAGCCCTGGTCGTCGCTTTCCATAGTTCGTGAAGGTGAAAAACCACTGGGTTTCGATTGACCATCAGCTCCACGCGATAGCGGGAATTCTTTCGTTGTGCGGTTGATGCACCAACCGAGGGGGGAGAATGTTCGGTTGAGTTAGATTGATGCTTCATGTCGTCGGTCAGCTTCAAAGAATTGTCATTCTTGTGACCATTGTTCGTTGTCGGCTTCAGCACGTCTCGGTAATTGGGCACAGAAATAGCGCTTTTATCGTGATCATTAGTTTTCAAACTTTTCCGGTTCGCGGCTATCCTTTTCTTGATCAGTGCTTCAACATCCATCTCTTTCGATTGAATGTCCTCCCGGCGAGCGTCATCTTGTTGTTGCTTCCGAAGTTCCAGCTCGCGCTTTTCTTTGTAACTCATCTTTCCACTGTTTTCTCGTGAGTTGGATGCTTCCTCCGCCATTTTTGCTGCTTGTTGCTTTGCTTGCTCGACTTCTAATTTACGGCGTTCTGCATAAGTCATCTTTCGTTCTTCCTGGTGTTGCACGCGGTCTATTGTTTCTGCACGCTCCTCAAGTCCTTCCGGATTGACTTCGCTAGAATTATCGTCCGGTGTAGTTTCGTTTAACGCCATTTTCAATTGAACGCCAAGAAAGGCTGGTGGACTTGCACTGACTTCAGAATTGGAATTGGACAGAGGAGGATTGCCTATCCTAGACAGTACAGATTGCAGATGTGAATGCGTGGCTGATACTCCGCCTTCGGATCTCGTAGTTCCTTGATTGTTTCGTTCCGTGTGCTGAGTGAAATTGGACACTTTCTCTCTGGAAGAAAAGATCCGCTCCCGTTCTATCATCCACGACGGCTTTGCGCTTGACTCTTCCATAGAGTTTCCTTGTGAGTAATTTTCAGAACGATCGTAGCTCGATGGTCCAACGGAATTTTGATGATTGTCGTAATGTGGGCGACGGGGGGAGCCGTGGTCACTTTGCGATGAAGGCGGCCATGTTTTTCTTCGGAGGCGACGGTGACCGTCTTAAATTTGCGTACGGACGATTGCTTGCACCGTGGTTGATGTACATTTGGCCTGTTTGGTTTGAACCCTTTGGTTGATTTTCTTCCCACCGCACTCCTTCTGTGTGCTCTGTGCGCGACGTCTGAGCCTGCCTTATCTGCTCATCATCCTTCTTTTCTTCTAAAGTTGTTGCGGAAGTACTTTCCGTAAGATTATCCGAAATCGCGTCCTTTTTCCTTGTGTCAAATTTGTTAATTGTCACTAAATGGGGTGCCACTCCCGCATCCGATAATGGATTGATTTCCTCCGAGGCCTCCGACGCACGCTCATCGCTGTCGTAAAATTCCACATCTTGGTTACTCCGTGGAGAGGATACACTTTTCGAGCCCCGCATATCCTCCACTGCATGCATCGAAACCGTCGTCCGTTTCATCGACTGGTTGAATTGCGGCAAAGTCGATTTGTTCGCTCGTTGCGCCGTAAATTGACGCTGCAATCTCCCTCGGAATCCTTCACCTTCACCGGAATGGTCGGGACGAATATTGGGATAATTCTTTCCGGGAGATCGATGAAAGCCGGCTTTTTCTTTGAATAGATTGACGGAAGGATTTTCTGCCAAATCATCGGTCAAGCTCGAACGCTCGGTACTGGTGGGAGAATGTCGGACGTGTATGGCATGACTGTGATAGTTATTCACGCGGATATCCGCAAAACCGTCCTCGGATGGATTTGGGTAGAGCTACGACTGGGAGAGTCCCAGCCGTGACTGTTGTCAAAAAAGGAATGTTCGGAAATGGCTAGATCGTTGATGGCGTCACTGACTTCCTGATTGATTTGTTCCGCATCCAGACCGAAAGCATCAAAAGTAAAACCGCCATTCGTTTGTCTGTTATCGAACACATCGGAGCCACTTTCGGACGAATTGACGGAACGGTTGGCCGATGTGTACGTATGTCGATGTTGGACGGAATAATTCGAGACACGGTCTGTTGGTTTTCTTGCGTGGCGCAGGGTTTGCGGACTCATCTCCATGGACGAGGACGAGTCTTCCGGTTGCCTCGTCGACCTCATTTGAGTCCTCATGCGTCGACGAGCCGCCGCGCCACCCGATTCGACCGGTGATCGCTCCGGTGTAGATTGAGCAGTATTGTTATGGGCAAATTTCGCTTGCATGGAGGAATTGGCCGGCAAAGTCGTGAAGGATGGTGATTCCTTTTTCGAGGGCCAGTTGGTACCGAACGCATCAAATTTATATTCCACTTCTTCTTGAATGGAGGGCGTGTTTTGACGAGCAGTTGTATTCTTTTGCGGCGTTCTCATGTTGGACGGAAATGGATCACCCGACGCATTCCCAAAAGCATCATCACCAAAGAAACTGCTACTCGAGGCGGAATGAAACGAATCATCACACAAATTATGAAAGGGATCGGCCGTGTCTGCGAAAAAATTCCGTCGACTCGTCGCTGTCGTTTTGGGTTGGCTGAAATTCGCAAAGGCGGAACCAAAATCCGCAAACGTCGATGTTGATTGAATTGACATCGGACTGGAAACGTCGTTGATTTGCATCGCAATCCGTTTGGCGTGCTCACGCGTCCGAGCCGGATTTTGTTTCGTTTGTTCCGATGATGATCCGTATCTGATAAAGGCCATATCACGCCTTCGTCGCATACGATCCGCCGCTTGGGAGGAAAGTGATTTTCCTCGGCCGGATTGTGATGCTTTTTCCGCGAACATGGACATGTTTTAATTTATTATTTTTTTATTTTTGACAAAAGTTTTGACGTGTGCGGGGGTAAACGATTTCTGTCAAATGGAAGAATGGGCCTACACGAAAGAAGCTCCGAAAAATCCGCGATTTTTTTCCCTCGCAAACGCTGTCAAGCAATTCGTTTGTTGTTGATGGGAAAGGTATATTTAATCGCTTGCGTTGCAATAGAACTACCGACTACCGACGCTCTTGGAGTCTTATTACTTATTACGTAGCATTATTGCGCGCCATGGAGAAAGAGAAAACGCCAGCTTTTTCGGTCCAGTAATCGTCACTCTGTACTATCATGGCGAAGTCCAAACGAGTGGCTGGCGTGACTATCAATTATTGTGTATCCCAGTGTTCATTAACGGAATTTGCTGTATCGTACTTAGGCCAGTGATCGTAAGTAAGAAAATGCGCGCGCCGGTCAGGTCGATCGCTGGTTCTTCGTTGGGTTTTGGCTATCCGAGCTCTACAAGGTACCGTACCGTACTACAAAGTACGTACTTTGTACTCTGCGAAACAAAAAGTACCTTCTAATTTGCGACGAAGGTCCAGGTTAACTGACGACAGCCGTACGGCAGTCATCTTTTCGTCATTCACCAACCTTCCAGTCTACGTAGCTCAAGCTATTCTAGCTGGAACAACCTACTACAAAGAGAGTTGAGTTTAAAAGCAAAAAAAGAAAAACGCTTCAGTATAGTTTTTTGATTAAAAGTATACACAGCCAGCTTGGCTCAATTGCGTCCGCACTATTGGCTGATCGCAAGCCGATAGCATCGGCTGCTCTACTTCGCCCTCAAATATTATGGAAATAATTCGGCAGGTCACTATCCCCGGGATGTGCATTCCACGCCGCTTCGCCACTCGGTGCGGTTCGACGATGCGCCGCCGCCGCTCGAAGTTCCTCGACTGTGGTCTGGACATGACTCGGCACTGAAACCGGAAGACTCATCCGGGCCTGTTCGTACGCCACTTCCCCTTCGGCCAGCAACAATTTGAATGGTGGGACTGCCGGATTGATGGATCGAAAATCTCGATACGTCAAACAGTCATACGCACACGCCGCGGCTCCGTGTTCCGCCGACGTCTTCTTCTTGTACCAAATGAGACCTTGTTGATCCGAAAAGTCCAAATTGGCACCAAAGGGACGCGTGAGAAACAATTCACCGGTCAATGGGCAGACAAAACACGACGTCCATTGCAAGGCATGGGGCGGTCCTCCATCATGCCACGTGACAAAATCGGTCGCCGCAATCGTCCGCCGGCGTGGTTCTTTTCCGTACAAGGCATGCAGCGCGGCCTTGGGGACCTCGACCGTTTTGTAGGGGAATAAGGGGCGTGTTGGAAGATAAACGGGTTGTGTGGGTGGTTGTGGCGGTGGTGGCGGCGGCATTACGCGAGATGCTCCCTCATACGAGGATTGAAACGTAGTCACGGAAGTAGCACAACTCGCGGGCACGGAATGAACAGGAGGATTGAACTGGGATGATAAAGAAGAAAGGAAAGAATCAAATGCTTCATTTGAAGAAGACTGTCCTGTAACTGAATGAGCCAGCGCAGTCCCCCAAGAAGCCGCAGCTTGTGCCGGACGAACGGCAACTGTTTGAACCGGCGGCGGCGGCGGAGGCATGGATGCTGCTGCTGATTGTTGCTGCTTTGGCGTATCTTGTAATGATTCAAGGTACAAATCAGGATTTTCCCACAAGGTAAATCCTGGCGGAGGAGCGGGAACGGACGCCGAGTTTTCTGGTGACGACGGTATTCTTGTTTCCGCCGGAATATCTTCGGCAGCAGTCGATAAACGTGTTGCTGGAGGTTCCGGTTGTGACGACTGCGAAGATGAAGTAGATTGTGTTTGAATTGTAGCCGAAAAATCAATTTTCCATCCTTTGCTGCTGCCCAACTCGTCTTTTCGATTTTTTGTTTCCCCCAAAACTCATGTTTTCGATAGGGAAGGAAACAAGAGGTCTATTTTAGGTGTTTACGGCAACGAGAGACCGCGGCAGCGCGTCAAAGAATCAGCGCCGTAGCTCATAAGATGAAATTGTTGGCCTTTCCTTTACAATTCAGGAACCTTTACGAAAAAGACTTTTATCCGAACCTCTTTCATCTCTTTTTTTTTGTGTGAAAAGAAATGGGGGCGGAGGAGACGCGAAGTGTCGCTTGTGTCTTTGTATGTCAATCCAGGATACTCTTCAGTCCCGGACGTACCTCTTAACGTACTAAGTACAAAGTACATGTACTACTACTTTAATTCGCACACTAATTTTGTCGCAGAGAGACAAAAGGAAGCAGATAGTAGTACCAGTAAAAATACACACCCCACACCCCACACTCGTCTCGTCTCGTCTCGTCTATTTTCGATGATGCGCTTTCGACACAATAAAATTTGTATTGCTTATACATTTCTATCTGCTTCAAGTTGGAATCATTTTTCAAGTCTAAGATAAAACTAGGATGATTTAGAGAATCGTGAAACAAGCATCACTTGAAAAATAGTTCCGGAAACTCATAGCAACTAAAAATAATGACGGAAACCTCATCATCGCCTCCGACGAAAACTTGGATGTCACCCCCATTTTGGCGATCGACCATCGTCAAACCCGCAGCAACCTCATCATCAAATCATCATCCCGCCAAAGCAGATCATCGCCGCCGCCGTAGTTTACCGCTTCGTCGGGCCGACTTTGAGGCAATTTTCCAAAATCCGTACAGTTCGGTGCGAGGACTCAATTATCAACAACCCTCGTCGTTGACGGCGGTCCGCAATCTACTTTCTGTTGTAGCACCAGACGAGGAAGATGCCATGGCAAATACGGGAGATGATGACGAATCATCATCATCAGAAAACGACTCTGCGCACGATCTCTATTTTCTCGAAGACGTCACCGAAAGTGCTCCCCTCATGGAAAAAATCAGTCGTTCGCGATCAGATGAACGAGTCACCAGTTTGGGTACCCTGAAAGGAGGCACTTCGATGACTCCAACTGCCACGGCTTCGCAATTGGCGGAAGGGACGCTTCGGGCTTTGCGCGATTTGGCGTTGGATGAGGCGGTCGCACTCAATGCGGCGTTGCATTACTGGACACGGCGATGGGAACGGCCCTTTTTGGGGTGGCTGGAAGCGGGACCCTTGGGTGAGTCTTGCGTATAAATCGTGAAGCATGTACTCTTGTGGTAGGCTCAATGGATATGCGCATTTGTTTTTATTTCTAGTTTGGTTCTCTAGACAAGGCTACCGCCACGAGCTTTTGGGGGAGAAAGTCTCGCATCTACAAGCAGTACTAGTTCGTCGATGTTCCGCTATTGGTGAGTTGCAACAACATTTGCTTCGTTCCGGTCTACAAGAGGGTGTGGCACAGTGGGGATTTTTGGGACTGGGTGGTCAATGGGCGGCGGTTGCTGGTGCCCACATGGACGGACAAACCGAAATCAAAGACTATCCACGATACGGAAGTGCGGCCATGGTATCGGAAGAAAACAAAACTTGTCTCCGCACTGGCGTGCATCGTACTGTGAGAAAACTCCACAGTCGTCGATTCCTGCGACGCAATTTAGCTTTGGTGATGTAAGTGACAATCTACCGTATCGGACGAATCTGTCGGTTCAAAAGAATCCGGGAGGTGGCATAGTAGTCGACAATCCGGGTCGTCTCGCTGCGTGGTCCGTCGATGCAATTTATTTGATTCGACGGTATCTCTATAGATGCGGCTTTGGCATGGTGGCACTACCCTATGAAGCTCATTGGACACGTGGAAAGAATGGCCTGCCGATCTGGGCTTCTGATTTGTCAGATGGTGAACCAGACGCGACACATCGAAGGTCAGACAGCGGAATTTTGTCTGAAGAAAGAGAAAGCGCTCTTTCAATTGTCAATGTCCCCGCATTAATATCGGAGGTCGAGGGCATCACCGACATAATGGAAGGTGTTATGCAGATACAGCGAAAGCGAAGACTCGAAGTGCTGAAACCTCCTGGATGGTTTAGTCGAAATTGGTACCTAGTTGCTACTTCTGTGCCGCTGTTTGGTTCTATGGCGATATGGCTCGTTCGGAATGACCGTGGGCGTACTTTGTTTCGGTCATTGAAACACAGCATGTCGTCCTTTTTCAAAGAAAGACTAAAAGATCCAATCGTAGCCATGTATGTCACTTCACTACTCTATTGCGCCACAAATTTGAGCGCCATCTCACTTTTATACGTTATTCTACAAAATTCGAAGTTTCAGCGAAGTTTGGAAAGGGCGTGACAGCTTCAGCGACGCAAAGGCTCGAACGGAAACGATTGCAGTTTTGAAAAAATGATTCGAAGCTGGCTTGACGATTACTATCCAGAAATGTCTAAGAAGCAGCGAGAGCGTATGGCGGATGCAATGGATGTTTCACTGATCGAAAACAAGAAAGAAGAAAGTATGAAAACTTTTTACGAGATTAACAACGTGATTCGAATGAGTTTCATTGAAATGCAATACATGAAAAAGGTTGGTGAATGATTGAAAAGTGACCACAGCTTTGCGGCATCGGTCTCACTTGCGATTGATCGTGTATCGTGTCTCTTATCTTCTCATAGGAAATGATGAATGCATTACAAGCCATGGACGAAATGATGAGTGCGAACGATATCAATATCAACATCGCAGCAATCACTCCCGCTGCCATCTTGGCTTATGGAGGGTCTCGCATATTTAAGTACCTGCTGTACGCTGTTTTGAAGCTAGGAAAAAGCAGAGAGGAAATTTTCGGGTCCTTTCGGAAAATCTTAACCGACATCGAGCGACTCTTAGTGATGAGAGACAACCAGCCCACAACGTACAGCGGAACAGTGAAACCTGGGCAAACTCAGCTAGGACCGGACGATCTTGGGATGCTTATGCTACTCATTCACGAATGTCGCACGTTAATGTGGCAGAATCCTAGACGATTTTCGTTATACATAGTGAGCGTATCCGAAGATCTCGCGGAACTTGCTGGAGAACGAGGTACGGAGATTTTTGTGATGATGGCTAAACTCTGAGCAAAGCTCATCAGGTACACCTAACGCGGTTCGTGGTTTTGCTTCACAGGGCCAGTGAGTGTTCACCAGCAACTACTTATCATCACTCGTATGTGTCGCACATACCCATTCCTTAAAGTCCTTAGCACAGGCCACTCATTCCAGCTTGGGGGTACAGGTTCTTCTTGATAACACTGCTACCGAAGGAAGCGTTGGCAACAGCCGATGAGGTCGTAGAGCATCTTGTAAAAGACGTTTTTTTAGCAAAAAGTTAGACTTCAATGATTAATTAAGTGAAACCGGCGATCTAATAACATGTCGGTTTCCTCACGTAATAATACGGACACAAAGCATGCCATAATTTGAGAGCACGAGTGAACTAACGCCAATTGCGACGCCGATCCGGTCCCTGCGAGCGATCAAAGTAGGGAGGACCTCCGTGCGGGGGTGGGCCGTTTGGATCGTGAGAATCTCTAGAATTGAATGGCCGATCATAGCCATTGCTACGAGGATCACTTCGGTGATCCACGCCTTGGCTACGATCTTCCGTTGTCACCTGTTTGAATCGTCCATTACCAACCGCCGGATCTTCCACTCCCCACCATCGCAACGAATGCTCTTTCATTCCACTGGGAAGCTCCTCGGGGAAGATGGGAGGACGAGGTTGCAATAGGATCTCACCCTTTTCATTGAGGTCAAAGAAGTCGAGACCACCGACGTCATCGGACCGCAAAAAACTTCCCGAAAGATCTATTCGATTGGTAGTCGACGGTATGAAGGCAAAGTGAATATCTTGAGAGTAGTGCTCACATAATGACCCCAGATTTTGCAATATATGTTTTTGCGCCTCTTTGCTTTCCATAATGGGGTGATGAGTAGGATGCTGTTGACTCGTTAATAGGGGAGCCGTGTGTTGGATCGCATCTTGAGGACCTATTTGTTTCCATGAATTCGACAGTGCCTTGTTCCCCATGTTGCGCGAATCGCTTTGCTCGCGCCGCCCATCCGCCGATGGCTCATGACTACGCTGTGAAGACGTCGTGGTAGTATTTGTAGTAGTGCTAGGCGGCTGGGGCGGCGATGATAAATCTGACATTAAGTGTTTTCTATTCCGTATATTCTGGGTTATGTTGTTGTTAGACGCATGATTCGCTGTTTCGGAGAATTGACTATCGGCAAGGCTAACGACTTCATCACTATAGTGCAAGTCGTCGCGGACCGTTGTATCAGTCGGTCGTTTTCGTTTGCTTGTTTCACCCCCTCCTCCACCTCGGATTGACTTTATTGATATTGTTGATTCATATGTAACACCTGAACTGTTGTGTCGTATCGAGTACGCTTCGTCATCTTTAGATATTGATTGACCATTTTGGTTCGACATGATTTTTTTGGGCCGAAAACCGGAGCTCACGTTTCGACGACAATCTGTTTATGCTCAAAAGGGATAGCACACCTTTCAACCAAGCTCACCGCTAGTTGATTTAAAAATCAAAAGAAATGTCGAAACTGTTGATCTTATTTGAGTCTTTAGGAAGGAAAGGCTCTTGGTCATGACTGTGTCCATGAATAAAAACACACCATCGCTTCTTTTTTCCTGCTCCGTTCGTCGAGATGACGGTTGGGAGGTCAGACGACAAGTGATTCATGACTAGCTAGAGTCACGAGGTACTCTTTCTTGTTTGATTCCATGGTCCTCCTCAAACCGCCATAGAATGATTGGAAACGGCAACGAATCAGTCCAAAAAGCCAATGCATGGGGAAGTGTATGATTAAATGCAATGGTGTTCTCAGCATCGTAACTATCTATCAGCAGTATTCGAACTGTCGAGAGACGAAAACAAGACCTTTCGGGGTCGCACCATTGCTTGTTTCGCTATTGGCTGAATCCTAAAAAAGTCCACCAGCTTGGAATGGTTGCGTCAACATTCTGTCAATGAATGTGTATGGAGTGAAGGAATCGTGAAGAGGGATGCGATTCACACAAACAAGCATTTTTACTACGTCTATGGATTTGTGACTCATGATTGGAATCCAGTCGTGGAACGCCTACACTTGAAGCCATAGCTAAATTTGAACCTCATTTTCTACGAGAACAATGATGACGGAAAGTTATTCTGCAATTAATGGAGACATCGCAATTGTAGCCATTTTGTCATTTCTTTCTATGAATATGAAGATGTTTTCATTATCAAGGACACTGCTGATCATCGTCATGGCTTTCCTACATTCGGTAGACTCGTTCCGCACCTCCATTGGATCACTTTGTCACAAGCAATTCCCTTTAACGAGAAGCGATCGCCGCAATGTTCATTTATCCGGAAGAACAGCCTTGCAGAGTTCCTTTCGTTCTTCTACTACAAAACCTTTAATAAGACCACCGAATCCACAAAATCTTCTTTCATCGCAACAAATACAGGAACACGCGGATCAACTGGCAGAATGGATGCACGCTCATCGACAAATTGTGGTGATTACAGGGGCGGGCTTGTCGACCGAATCGGGGATCCCCGATTATCGCGGGCACACCGGAAGCTATCACGAAGGTCATAAACCCGTATTGCACGATCAGTTTCTTTCTAGTGATCATAATCGGCAGCGTTATTGGGGTCGAAGTATGGTACGCGGTGTGTGTTTTCCTCGGTCCTCATTTCATGTACTTGACTCACTGGCTGCTGGTTCCATTTCAAAAGTTCGGATGGGACAAATTCATCAATCGACAACCCAACAAAGGTCACAGAGCGTTAGCGTTACTAGAACAGCACGGAAGAGTTGGTGTCACAATTCCGGATAAGCTCGAGTATCACGAAACGGAAGAGAATTTTTATTTTGGCAATTCCCTGCAATCCTTGGCCATTATTACACAAAATGTCGATCGATTGCATCACAAAGCCGGATCACGCGATGTGATTGAACTACACGGACGATCTGATCGAGTCGTTTGCATGCACTGTGGGGCGTATCATGACCGCAACGAGTACCAACAACGGTTACAAGCACTCAATCGGGAATGGTTCGAACAGCAAGAACTGCAACAACATTCTCTGCGTCCCGACGGAGATGCCGAACTCCGTACTTCCGATTATCATTCCGTCCTGATTCCACCGTGTCCCACGTGTCAAACTGGATTTGTCAAACCGGATGTGGTCTTTTTGGCGATTCGGTACCGAAGCAACGAGTGGAGTTGTGTCGGGACGCGGTCGCCGCGGCCGATGCTGTATTGGTGGTCGGAACCTCCCTTGCGGTGTATTCGGCCCACCGTCACGTCCTAGCCGCACATCAGGCTGGAAAAGGGATTGCCATTCTAAATGTGGGTCCGACGCGCGCGGATGCTTTGGAGGGAGTTGTGTCGATTGTGGCGCCGGCGGGCCCGACGCTCGTGGCCGTGGCAGAACAGCTGGTGCCCCCCTCCATGACGACTCTTGCCACAACGACACTGTAGATCGCTCAATCAATTTCAGTTTTGAACATCTTGCAAAATTCCTACATGGTGAGTGAATATCAACAATAATAGAAATATCTAAGTGTTATTTTTCTTTATTGATATTGACCTTGCGCAATGACATCGTCGATCTTCAGAATCATTTTCACGACTTGCGCGGCAAGTTGAATCTGCTGTTGCTTGCCGATCAACGTTTCAAAAACGCCAACTTCACGCATATCCACAGCATGGCCATTGCGGGGAGCTTCGACACTGGAAACGCCGATTCCAATATACGGATTGTTCTCTGCCACTTGCTTTGCCTTGGCTGCAGCGACTTCCTCAATGGGTCGATAACCTGCGTTCTCAGCGAGCGCCAAAGGAATGTCTTCCAAGGCATCCGCAAAGGCACGCACCGCGTACTGATCCACACCCGTGACAGTATCGGCATACTGTTCCACCGCCAAGGCACAGGCCAATTCCGCCGAACCACCGCCGTAGACCACTCGATTGTCGCGAATCAAATTTCGTACGACGCACATGGCGTCATGCAAAGATCGCTTGCCTTCTTCCACCACCATGTGACTTCCCCCACGGCACAGTACCGTGACTGCCGAAGTGTGCATCGGGTGTTCAATCATGAGCATGCGCTCGTTGCCCATCTGCACTTCCCGAACGGTTTGGGCGGTGCCCAACTTTTCGGCACTGACTTGTTCAAATCGCGGGACGATTCTCCCACCCGTGACCATGGCAATGTGTTCGATTTCAACACCACCGACCCAACGAACGGCCGGAAGATCATTCTGCAAAAGTAAATGGTTCGCTTCATCATCGAATCCCCACTGGCAAATGACTAAATTCGCTCCTGTGTCCTTAACTGCCTTAACCATATTTCGAAAGTACGATTGCTCGTGATTGTATAGTTCTTCATACGCTTCCGGACTCGTAATATCCAATTTATGCTTCGTTTTGGGCTTGGGTGGTTCAAACGGACACGTGAGGATGCAAATTTTGGCATCATGAATGACTTTGGGCATTTGCGGATGAGATATTTCCTTATCAATGACAATACCCGACACCAATTCAGTGTCTTCCAAACTACCTCCCGTTTTGCCTTCGACACGAATGCGTTCAAAGTTGACATCCCGACGCTCTAAATCTGCGACACGCAAGACGGCCGAAACAGCGATTTCGGCCATTTTGTTCTTGTGCGATTGCAAAATCTTACTACTCAACGTCGTTTGTGCGGTCGTTTTGAGTGCTTGATGATCGTTGGCTTGAATGTCCATCGTTTCGGCAATACTTCCCAAAGTTTGAATCGCTACACTGGCCGCCTTTTCAAAGCCTTCCGCAATACGGACCGGATGAATTCCCTTTTTCAACAAATTCTCCGCCTGCTCTAAGAGAGCTCCCGCCAATACGACGACACCCGTCGTACCGTCCCCTAATTTCATCATCTTGCGATTGACTCAATTCGACCATGAGCTTCGCGACCGGATGATCGATTTGCAATTGTTCTAGAATCGTGGCACCATCGTTGGTGATGGAAACATCTCCATCGGGACTCACAAGCATCTTATCGAGTCCTTTCGGACCCAAGGATGTCCGCAACAGCGTCGAAATACTGCGAGCTGCCAAAATGTTGCTCCGGACCGCTTCGTCGCCCTTGACGCGAGCTTTGGCCTGTTGCTCCTTTAATATAATAAAGGGGCGGCCGTATTCATCTGGATAAATGAGCAAAAATGAGTGCGATGTTTCTGTAACATCGTCGCGCAAGAAAAAAGATGCCAGAGGACATCATTTACTTACCATAGACCATGGACATTTTGAGAGAAAATACTAATTGATTGAAAGATGATAAAGAGGCTCCTGATGATGATCCTATTTTCAGCAAGTCAACCTATGAACTTTCAAAAATCTAGATGAATTAAGGGAGTGCAAAGAGAATATTGAAGGCAAGTAAATCAAATGAATACAATCAAATGAATAAGATCTCCAACAGAGTAGTTCCAGGTACTCGTAGTGCAAGAACAAAAAAGTAAACCAAAAAAATGGGCTGGATCGATATCCTTGCACGAGTGCATGACGGACCAAGTCGTTGGTACGACGACGACCGACCACCAGACTGCCACTTGGTGAAATCGTTTAGGGAATACTCATAACCTCGCGCGGATCCGATGACGTTGAGTACCGGGAGATTCCTTTCTCAGCAGAAGAGTACTCCAGGCGTTATCGGACAGTTGAAGAAGACACTCGAAATCCGCCTTCCAATTATTTTCAACAACAACAACAACAAGAATGGAAACCAATCAAGGATCAACTGGATCATTCGAATCAATTACTTGTACTTGCGACAATCTTCGAGTATCACCTCAACAACCCTCTCCAAGTTAATCGATCTAAATAAAGAAGAAAAATAGAGGCACAAACCTTATGATAGACTCCGGACAAGATATCGAAGAAAAACCACCGTCTTTACAAGACTCCACCGTTGAAGATGAAGTAATGATACAGGAAACAGTATCACCAGCTAGTAATAATAATAATATTAATAATAATGCTGAGACGACAACACAACCAAACGACTCAGAGATATTCTCGCAAGAAGACTGCTCGAACCGTCCGGATCCTCCTTCCATCATTGATGGCGAAGAAGAGGTTCCTCCACGCGGAGATATTCCTACGGCAGTTTCGACCCTCGAAACGAATCAATCTATACTCAGTGAAGACGATTTCTCCGTTTCGGATACACACAAAGAAGAAGAAGAACCGGAGAACGATAATGAAGAGGGAGAATTGCTAGCCAACAACGACGCTAATGAAGAGGAAGAATTGCTAGTCAACAACGACGAGAATGGTGTCATGAAAGGAAACAACAAACCGGAAGACTCGATAGCGAGACCGAATCGGATAGCACGCGATCCTTCGATATCATTGGTCGATGTGTTTTCTCCGACGGAGCCGCGGCAGCAAACACCCAACATCGACACTGAAATTCAGCAGGCCGTGGAAGAATTGCACGTACGTCGTATGGCACAACCCGTATGGGACGACAACGACGAGGATGGATTGGTTCGTCATGATGTGGGACTGCAACACGTACGGGAACGATTGACGCCTCGCATTGAATTGTTGCCTCCGATTGAAGAACGCCGATTTCTACAAGAACCTTTGCGGAAACAACGCTCCTTTGAAAACACGGCTACGAACCGACGAAGGATCCGGCTCTTGCTACAAGAAGAAATGGACAAACGGTGGGACGATAGCTTCATTGGGCATATTCGGAGACGATCAGCGTTGTTCCGATCGCCGGTCGATGAAAGTCAGTATCAATCGCGTGGACATATTACAATTTCGTGGTACGAAGGGACGTCGACGTTGGAGTTGAATGAACACGTTCGAAGCAGTGCTATGCGTAAACTCAAACTAGCGTCTTATATGGAACTCAAGGATTTACGATTTCTCGATGAATCCGTTGA
Organism: Fistulifera solaris; assembly: GCA_030295235.1. Classification (NCBI taxonomy): domain Eukaryota; phylum Bacillariophyta; class Bacillariophyceae; order Naviculales; family Stauroneidaceae; genus Fistulifera; species Fistulifera solaris. Next base: position 645,833 of record AP026148.1, read on the forward strand.
TCCTCCGGAAGGTATGTTCGAAGATGTATTCGGTATACTGTATTCTTCGATTTGACTTTAATCTTACGTTTTGTCGCAACAGAAATTGTCTTGTCTCCCTTTATTCCTGATGGAGCACAATTCACTTTACAATTCGCCCTGACTGATACTCGATACGATGGAGATATTAGTCCTGATGCCCCAGAATCTCCCTCGGCAGCTCCAAGCCCCAAGCCAACTCGTTTCCTGTCCAATCTCAAAGAAAAGGAACTGTCATTGCTAAGCATGCCTTCGGTACGCCGGCACCCAATTGGCATCAGTCGCTCGTGGGATACATTTCACCAAACGCCAAAACATGTCAGCACACCCTTGGCGACTACGGAAGAAGACGAGAACCAATCCAAAAAGTCCGACAAAAGTTTTGAAGATGAGCTGCCTCCACCGGAGAAGGAAGATCCGGTGGAAATGCGTCTGCGACAGATCACGGAACTTCTACTAAGCGATCAACGAGAACGGAGTCAACATCAAGGCCGTCGAAATGAGAAACGGCAGGTCGTTTTCACTTTGGCAAATTATTTTGTTTTATTCCTATCGTTACTCGCCATTTCGGCAGAAATTCAAGCACGGGCACCGGCATGGCTTCACAACCTGGAAATGCAAATGAAGAACGTCACAGACTGTGCCTCTGATAAAGAAGCTTTGTTTCGATGCGTGTCCAATGGGGAATTCGCCGGGTTGATAGCTTCTGTTATCATTTGGCTGACGCGGAATGTGGCCACCCGCAGAATCTTTTTGCTGGGTTTCGAGTCTCCTCAAAAGTTGTGGACAGTTGTCTATGAAGCCCGTAAGTAGCCTGTTGACGTGCATTGTGATTTTCTTAATCATGTGTTCTTACTCAGATAATGACAATTTGTCGGTTTGATGCACAGTGGTCACCGCATTCAGCTGGGGCTTTAGCTACCTGTTTGTTCGACGTGCCCTGAACCCTGACACTCGGCCTCGATTTCTTCGAAAGTATTGGAAAGATGCCGTCTATGGAAGTCTCGCCGGATTCAATGCTTTCTTTTTGAAACAAGTTCTGAAAAATCTAATACCACAGGAAGCCGTGGAAGAGATGGTCTTTGAACCTCGGCTCAAAATACTTTCGTGGTTACCCAGCTTTTCTCTGAAGTAAAAAAATGCTATTATCGGCCGATAAAGTAAATTGCTAAATCCAGTTGCCGTTCCACACAATAGTTTGACGACAGATCCCTTTTCATCGATTGCAAAAAGCCGCATGAAAGTAAATCTGAGATTAAACCACTAGCACCACTCCCAAACCGCCACTACAAATGATGAACCTCTCCGGCTAGTCCTGTCAAATCCAGTTGCCGCTGTGCTCGAATTTCTTTCGATTTCATTTTCTCTTCTTGCCACTTTCGCCGTTCGGGATCGTTAAAGGAATCGACTTGCCAGTCAACGTGCTTCAACGACACAAGCTTGGCTTTCGCATTCTCCGTCCCGAGCAATTTTTGCAAGAGCGCTATAGCCACAACTTCTTCGACACCAAACGAAGGTTCTTCCTTATCATCGGTAAGCAGGCCATCGGAAACAAGCTGAAAGCCTGTTAACGATAATTTGTGCAAATTCCATACCGCCAAAGTATTCCAAGGGCTCGTCGTTCCCGATAATAAAGTCACGCATTCACCTCGAACGGCGTGACCTGGCAGTCGACCTCCTACCACAAGTGTATCGGGCGTCAGATGAGACAGCAATTCCTGAATGTCGTTGTGATCGGCCACGGTTTCCGCGGAAAGAAATAAAATACGGTCCGCCTGCAGCCGTTTTCGTGCATAAATCACTAAAGCATTCAAGGCGGAAACAAACTCCCCCACGGCGTCACAGGCAAAACGTGTATTCGTTCGTCCACTTCCGCGCAAATCTGTGATACAGCATCAACTAAGTTGTAGTTTGCGATCTTCGGAGTGGCGTCGACCGCAATAATCCCCACCGCTCCTTGACACGATGTCTGACAAATGTTGTGAAAGGAGGTGATTTTCGTTGCAAGATCGGTCGGGGCGGTCAACGCGTTACCCAAGTGCAGTCGCGTCGCGACGACAACTTTTGTGGAACAACTCATAATGGAGGAAAATCCAGTGGCTACCATTAAGATGAACGAGGTATTAGGTGCAAGTATTAATTGATAAAGAACCACCATTTTGCGTTTGCCCGCCAAAATGGAAAATTCGAAGGCCGCCTTGCATCGCCTCTAACTTAAACGTTCTATAGTGCTTAAGGTTAGGGGTGTGGCATCTAGTTTATACAATATGGCCTTTCAGTACTAAGCTTAGGGTGAAAAATGACACTTTCGACGTACCACGTACGTCATACCGTCAGTGTCCGATGTCCGGTACTCCGTTCTCCGTTATGTGACAAAAGTCATTGTTGACAATCGAGCGACAATAAGATCAGAGGGAAAAACGAGAAATGCCAACATACTCTACGCCAGACACTGTTCACGCCAATCGCCAGATGGCCCATTGTTTCTTCGTGCACACGCCACACGCCGCACTCACACCCATGTTCGTTTCACGGCAACGATGCGGACAGAAACATGAACAACTTCTCCATCCTTGCCATTTCAACGTATCAACACCGAGACCACTCCTTAAAAAGTTGTCAATCTCTAACAACAAAAATTTCCTCTTATATGCCTTATTGTTTCGACAGTAGCAATTTCGATCAGTCAGAACCGTTACTTGACGTGCCGTGCCTACTTGCAACCTAACCGCACAATAACCAATCCGCTTCCATGAATGTGAATGATGACAGCATAGATTCCAAGCCTTCAGCGAAAGACATAAGGTCTCACAATGTTGACACATCGAAACACCCGGCTGAACGAAACAATACGCTATCAACGAGCCTTCGTACAGGCCGTAACACAAGAGAGTTCGTTCATGCCCTGAATCAAATACCAACGGAAGACTTGCCGTCCTATACACGAGATCATAACAGTCTTCTCACGTTTCCGGAAAAGGTACCGTTCATCAAGCTGGATCGAGAGACTTCTCTTCAAAATCTTTTAAGCGTCACGCAAACTCACCTTTCCAAATCCTTCAGTTCATGCTGTTGATGATATACGTTGAGCGCATTAGTTCCCAAGCTGGTCGGAAAACGGAACAGGAGGCAATTCATTGGCTAAAAGACGGTACCATTATCGCAGTTCGCGACCCGGACGAGCTGTACTCGACATGGCTCGTGAAGTTTTTTGGCAGCTTGAAGTATGATAGTTTCATCCGGAAAGTTTACCGCTGGGGATTTCGAAAGTCTCCACCGACTGCCTACGGTCTCCCTGCCAGTTTTCACGTCTTTTCACACCCGTGCTTTTGTCGCGATCAGATGGATCAGCTTTGTGAGATGAAAAGCACCACCGCAGTGAAAAGACGTTTCGCCGCAAAGGCCGCCAAGGCAGCCGACCCGCTTAAGCGAAGCGAAACAATCGAATTGAAAGCGAGTCAACCAGCTGACGCTAAAGCGCAGTCAAACCCAATTCCACTCACTGCTGATATCCAGCAACAGTTTTATGTAGCACCTCCAAACTATGCATCAATACTCGTACATCGGTTGCGCAGCTTGCAGAATGAGGCCCTTTTGACCGAGTCCATACTTCTCCAATTACAGAACTCTGTCACCAGCGCGCAGGATTTGCTTCGGTTTCAAATAAGGATTCACCAGCCCTTACAGCCCGCAGAACTGGTTCAGCTGATTCGTCGCCAGAATGCAATCATTTCTCCACAGAGCCCATCGACAGCGCTGGAAGAGCTGCTTCGTCAACTACGACAAAATCCGCCGCGCTAGCGAACTTTTCCCAGTTTCAAGAAGTGGCTTTCTTTTTCTGCTGTTGTTGGCTTGTCGGAATAAACACGAGCAATGGAAATAGACAGCATCCATTCTCAAAGCTCCTCAATGGTAATCTTTAACAAAACATTGCTGTGCTTCTTGTTTTGCTCGCAATGAAAAGTCGTCAAGCAAATTTTTCTTATCTTGCCCGAAACCGACATACAAATTATTTCACAGTGACAGCTACGGATAAAGTACGCAAAGCGCCTCTCTTCTGTGTCGTAACCGTCAACAAAAAATTGCAGTTATAGAGACCTCAAGAGCGGAAAAAACTACTCAAACATTTTGAGATAAGAGCTACGGAGTGAAACATCTAAGCTTGTATTGGTGTTTAACGTTTAACGACAAAATCGAAGACCACCAATACAAAGTAGAAACAAATAAATCCATCTTGTCAACATCAAATGCTTCGAAAAGGTTCGCTAGTTCATTGTGACGGGCCGACACGCACTGTGCCTCTAGAGGTCGCTAAGCGAATCATATTCGGGCTGCGTTTATTTTCTGGCGCATAACTTGGGGAATCCTATCCGCATAACTTCTCTGATGGATTCAGCACGAAACGAGATAGTCTATGTCATCTGATTTTATTTTCTTGAACCAGATATCGTCTAAGACGCGAGACATGCAATGCAAGATAGATGCAAGGGGTCACTAATCAATTAACATGCCCGTGCCTCGCCTCTCTCTAGATGATGCGCCACGGAGCCGCGCCTTGATTGATCGGTGAAGCCTTTCCCGCATTTCACATTTCACGTCTCCGATCTCCGCTACGTCACATTTCAGTCCCACTATCTTTCAAGCCGCACGGAGTCAATAGCCTCTCCGCTGAGTAATTAGTACGGAGTAATTTGTACAGACGCGGTACCGGAAACAAAAACAAGACACAAAACACAAACCCGGTTTTGTTGCAAAGTGTAGGGAGTCGGGAGTAGTCGGGAGGAGTACTGGTACCTACCACTCTAGCAAATGATAAATGATACGTTGTGTAGTTGCATCGGACTTGGGACTTGGGACAGAGGAAGTTAAGAGTCAACCACCAAAGACCAAAGTCTTAGGAGCAGCGAACAAAGATGCTTTGGTGGTTGTGGTTCTGTACTGCTTGTTCTGTAATCAAAATGTCTGTCGAAAGCGGAGACATAACTGGGACATAAAAAGCAATAATTCCGATAACATAATGTGTAAGAAAAAAAGTTTTTAGCACATCCCCAAATTATTATCAGACAAATAAATAATACTCCGTAAACCGTAAATTCAACGTTTCACTTTTCAACTACCGGTACCGGTACGGTACCGTACTGCATTCGCTGGTGAGTGTGGAGTGTGGAGTGTGGTGAGAGTGCGAGGCGCAAATTGCTAACCGACAATCTAACACAATTTTTTACTAGCCTCTTTTCGCACGGACACATGAACCGTCTTATTTATCTCCAATTTTTCACACGCACCTCCATCAACATTTCATGATCGACTTAGAGTCTCACTACTACGTAGAAACTGGATCTCCAACTTCTCAAACAGTTGCTTGATTGGCGCGCTTCGATCATTGTTTCATAACATCCATCGCAAGTCAAGAGCTGCTGCCATGGGCGATAGTTCGAGCATCGAAGGTGGTAAACCTTCCGCTAGAGAAGCCATTGCCTCAGCTGCGCAGGCTGTCGTTATGAATGGCTCAGGTCAAACGGACGAAACCTCCAACAGTCGACGCAGCAGAAATACAAAAGAGTTCTACCACGCGTTAAATCATCTCCCAACGGACAGGATCCCTTCATATACAAGGGACTTTGACAGCATTCTAACATTCCCTGAAAAGGCAAGTCCAGCCGCTATTCTACTCGACTCAACCTGTTCCACATTTCTTACGCCATCCATCTCTGATCCATCTACTCTGTAGTTCATGCTGATGATTGTATTCGTCGAGCGTACGAGCTCTAGTGCCGGTCGAAAAATGGAACAGGAGGCAATCCATTGGGCTGCGAATGGTACAGCTGTTGTTGTTCGCGACCCTGACAAGCTCTATTTGACATGGCTCAGACGATTCTTTGGAAACTTAAAGTACGACAGCTTTATTCGCAAGGTTTACCGTTGGGGGTTTCGAAAATCACCGCCGAATACCTGCGATCTCCAGCACAATTGTCACGTGTTTTCGCACCCGTACTTTTGTCGAGACCAATTGGATCTCCTCTACGAGATGAAAAGTACACCTGTCATCAGGAGTCGCTCGAAAATGAAGAAAGCCGAAGCAACCAAGCCTTTTGAACAGAGTCAAGCTATGAGACAAAGCGCGGTTCAAGCTGCTGAAATCACTACGAATTCTCTCCACACCTTCTCGAATCCACTTCGATCTATTGCTGATATGCCACAGTTTTATTTAGCCCCGCAAATCCCCAATGAGGCATCGACACTGGCACAGCAGCTTCTCAACCTCCATACCCGAGCCCTTCTATCCAATTCGATGCTTTTACAGTCCCACAACGACGCAGCTTTCAGCGCCAATGCCCTGGATATATTGAGATTGCGACTGCAATTAAACCAGCCTTTACCACAACCGTCGGTGGAAGAGATGTTGCAGCTCCTTCATGGCCAGAATGCGAGCAATCAGATACCAAGTTCGGTAGCCAGCGTGGAAGCGTTAATACGTCTGCTCCGACAAAACCCTCCTCGCTAATCTTTTCTTCACCCGATTATGAATGAAAAGCCTCTAAGCGAAAGCTCAGAATCGATCGAAATTCGACGATTTCTTCAATCGCTTCTCCTGTATTCGAGTTGAGTGCTTTGACAGTGTGTTCTGGATGCCGAGTTTTCCCCTGGAGAACTACAAGTAGAGAATACCGTGTTGCGCTCCTTGCCTCAGACCGTTCGAGTCTTGACGCTCCGACGCCATTTCAATATCAGCCCAAACACGGGAATCAGCACAAATCCCACTAGTAGCCAACTTCTTTCTCCCATTGCTTCCTGTCCCATCCGTATGTTACTCCTTTGTACGGCTGGATCTCGCAACGCGTGTACATCTTCTTGACGGTGCCATCCCACATGCTGGGACCATTCCTCTCGTACTCCACGTTCCTCCACTGGACTTTCTTTCAAAACCTCTCGAACCAGTTCTTCTTCGTCATCGACTCTTGATGACTTGTCTTGACTCATGCTTGTTATTGCTGCTCAAGAGTTAAAGACCTTGAAGAAAAACTAAAGTTTAGAATGACTTAAAAATGACCGTTTACAATAATCGTTCCGGTACCAATGTATTTTTGCACCATTGTTTTTAATGACGGTTCACCACAGCCTCCCTCGCCACTTGTTTTTTACCCCATTTTCATTATTTATTTTTCCTCTGTTTTTCATGCTGTACCTTCTAATATCCTCTCTTTCTGTCAAATTCTCTCGGCCTTGTTATTCTTCTTTCCTATTACTCTGCCTTAATGCCACAGGCTTCTATTCTACCCCGCGGCGGTCCCGCCGTCGCTTTAATGGTCACAGTATCGGCCGCTGCGAGCGCCGTGTTTTACAGTCACTACGCGCAAGTCCGTGATAAGGCCGTGATGCGAGAAGGAGTCGAACGTGACAAAGAACGAGTGCGTATGATGCGTCAGAAGCAACAACAACAGCAGCAGCAATCGTCGTCCGCATCGTCACAATGATTGCTCACAAAGAAAACCAATGTAGAAACGTATGCATCCCGACCAATTTGTAAAGTTCGCCTTCAAAGGCAATCTTAGAAGATTATCATTATTCACCAAAATTGATAGCAACAATTGTACTACCGCTGCTCTACATTCTCGGCTCGTTCTGGAAAATCCATGAGCGCGTTCGTTGCTGCCGCGAGCGTAATCATTCCCGCTCCTATCCAGCCTTGCAGTCCTTCCAAACTTTCTCCCAACCACCAACTGGAAAGAAAGCCCCGTAGACGGGATCCATGGCATAGATTACCGCCGCACGTTCCGCCGAAATTCCTTTTTGGGCTTTGGATTGTATCCAGTTCGTCAACGCTGTAGCGACTCCTCCCAAATACACAATTTCCCAACCATGCTCCGTAGCGGTCCGCCACAACGAATCGCCCACGTCCAACGGAACCACATTCCAACATGTCCAAACCGCCGAAAGAGTCGCTACCACCCACAGTGACGCCGCATTGAATTCGGCCGCATTCGTTACTTGGGCCGATGCCTGTTCCAAGCGCAATATAAACATAGCCGAGGCCATGGCTGCGGCTACCGACCAGGCATCACCAATATTCAAATCGTTGAGACCCTCATTAGTAGAGGAATCGGCCGTCGCCAAGAGTGCGGTACCGGTAAACGCCACAAGTGCCGACAGCAGTGTTGAGGGACGAATGATGCGTCCTAACAAAAGGTACGCCAAAAGGGAACAAATTTGACATTGAGATACAGTAAGAAACCCGATTTTTGTGCCGTCGTGTACTCCAAACCTATTGCTTGAAAACTAAAGCCCAGAAACATCCAAAATCCCATTTCCAATCCCCACCGCCAGGTTTGCGCTATTTGTTTTGTATCGATTGCCGGATTCCACAACCGTGAGACGCCCGGAGTAAAGGGTGCCGCCAGCAGTGCCGCTAAACCAAACCTCAATAAAGTAAAGAGACTCGCATCGCTGCTTTCCATGACTTGTTTAATAACGGCATGCTGACTACCCCATATTACGGCTACAGCATTTAACAACAGCACCGAGGATGTCGTTGTGGTGGAAGCATTTGTTTCGTGATTGTGATTCGGCAATGAGGATAAATGATGGTCTGGTTCTACTGTTTCGGAAGAAACGGCAACATTTATATGTGTCGTCTTTTTTCTCCACCCCCAGCTGGCTGCGAACAAAGGATCGATCAATGGGATCGAAGGGGCGTCGAGTACAGAAACAGCACAACGAAATGAATGCAGCTTTGCTTCTCATTCTTTGATAGCGCCCTCTATTCTTTATTCATCAAGTTGAAAAACTCTTGCAAGGAGAAAACAATATAGAATGATTGTTTGATCGCTTGATCGATGATGTTTTAATCCTTGCTGCGTGTTAAATGTTGCGATGATGTATTGTTATTGTTTGTTGAAGGAGAGAAAATTGATCAAAATTTACTATCTTGCAAATTGTAGACTTGGTTGTCCGACAACATTGCATTTCAGCCCCGGAATGGAGCTCGTGCTAAGGTGTCATAGCTGCTTGTACGGCCCGCCAGCGCGTTCTTGAGCTAGGATATTGCAGCAATATGGCCATCGTTCTGTATTCTTTGTAATGTACACTCGAGTTGTTTGGCTCTAATATCTACAAAATGTATAATATCTACAGAAGAGCGTCAGACCCTTCGGTCAAATTATTAGACCATGCCCGTCAGAATCGTCGCCACGACCATCCAACTTTTCCAAATGGACGAATGCGCATTCGCACTCTGATGTGTATTGCTGCTCTCTGAAGGCTCCTGCATCAATGTGGGCACGATACTTTCCGTCGCGTTGCCAAGCACTGACGATGTCGACGGTGTCAATTCGGAACACTCCGTTGTGTTGGTAGTACCGAATAGACGGGGCATAGTGGTTTCGGTCGCGGAAGGGGCTTCCCACGTTGAAGCACAGAATTCAAATGGAATATTGTAAGCACACGTCCAGGGCAACCCCGAGAAGGTTTGTCGCGGATAATATAAAATAAAAACAATGCACATTTCTTCTCGTGAAGACAGGCCAAATTGAACTTTTCCGCCGTCATCCTGACGAACCGATTGATACCGACATGTTGTTCGAAAGGAGTCACCGGGTAAAACTTGATACGGATCCTGTTGCACTGCTTGATTGCCCTGTTGATGAAAATCGAAAAAGTCAATTTGCGCCAGGTGGACGACTTCGCCATCATCGCGTACCACTTCATTCCGTGCTTGTGCTCCGTGGGCATGCATGTGCAAATATTCTCGCAAAATCGTCACAGGCTCGGTCAAGATGGTGCCAGTACACGACGAAGGACACGAGAAGATATGATCTCCGGCCCCCACGGCCGTTCCTGACAATTGCACAAACGGATCGCCCAATTGCAAGACACTGGCTTCGATGGGTCGCATCTCGGTGGTATAATAAAACTGCACCGCCGTGCTATCTTGGATGTCTGGCACCAAATGAACATTGTCATAATGAACTTCCATGAGAAAACTTGTCGAGTAACCCGGTCCAGCGTAGAGAGCAACATCGTCGGGAAATGCCGTCGCCTCCTCTCCTGGTCCCCACACATATCTGCATCGAAACGTGTCGATAAGGAATGTTCCTCTATTGATCGATAAAGCAAACACGTACAGACTTACACCATAGTGCGCTCAAGCGACTCACAGCTGGTATCAGGGAAACCATAAATAGTGAGATGATGTACATGGGCAAGTTGATCAATGAGTGGCTCTACTCCAATGATCGAAATGGGTTGACCCTCGGGAACACCTTGCCCTAACATATCCGTAACATTCAAACAAAAATCGGCGTATTTGGTTTCTTGTGCCGGAATCGTATAATTGATGGCCGCGACACGAAACGTTTGTGCCGCGTCTTGTTGCATACGCTTCGCAAAGTCGAGTACAGCCTCCTCTGGTGTCCACTGTATGGCCCCCCGCACACGATGATGCGGTCCATGATACTCGGCTTGGGGCGTATCACCCCACGCTACAATGATCCGCGTGGGTGGTACACCGGCTGCCGTCACAATGGGACGATCTTGCCCATCTCCCGTATCCAAAACCCGTGTCACTTGCACCATTAAAAATTCCTCCGTCCCATGCCACGCCTGTAATTCCCAATCCTGTCGACAATCCGTGATAGGCTGTAGCTCGTCCAGTACGTGAGCATCCCGCACCTGATCCGGTTGTGCCGTTTCAAACAGAAATAGGTCGGCACCCCGCATCCCCCCATTTTCCGATAAACCAAATCCCAACCATCCCGTGGCACGTACCGCTATGGCCAATTGCAAAAATTGCTGGTGATCTTTGTCGTCGTCGTCGTCGTCAACAATGATGGACCAATGAATTGCGGCGCCGTGGGTCGATGTTTCAGACAAAAAGATTGATGCATTATAGAAACCTTGGGCGGTGGTTTCGTACCATTCGATATAATCATCGTTAGGATGATCGGTGCTTCCTCCTCCAAAATAATAATAATAAGTTGAATCATAATCACTACTGCCACTTGCGGATGCGATCCAGAGAGATAACAACATAGGAAAAACAGGCAATTTCATGGTTTTTATGTCGATGGCAGTTGGTGGTGGAGGAGAAATATAAAAAAAATAAACGTAATGTGGCTCTATGATAAACTCCGACATGGTCGGTCGAGGATCCGTGCGGGTAGGGAACCAAGTGTAGTATTTTATCATTCTCTTGGATCGTGTCAAAATTGCGTTCAGGAGGGCGTGATGTACCCGAAGAATTTATGCATTTTTTTCTTTTGACGGAGTCGAAATAAATCATAAAGAAGAACAAAGAGAATGAGAAGGAGAGATAGCGATGACGACGATGACGACGACTCCTATTTTCAACGACGGGGTATCTTTGCTTCCCCTCCTCCCAGAATCTCTTCCAACGTCACAAAACCTCAAGCGTGTCATCTTCGGCTTTTGCGTCGTACCGCGTTCCTTGTTCGGCGTTGTCCTACTACTGTCATATGATTGTGGAAACTGTGACGCCGCTCGTATCCGTACAGAATCAACTACAATAAGTTACACTGATTTGTGACGGCCTTCTACGTATTTACAATGTCGGATCGAACATATCTTTACATTCGACTATCCAACCGGGAATGAGTGATTACGTGATTACGTCATTAGTCATTAATTATATTGGAAAATGTCCCCAAGCCCGGATCGTCAGTACACTCGATACGACAACGAAAAACGAAAACCACTTCAGTCTTGGGTCACCGGTCACCTAACACCCACGACCAAGACCCAAGACCCACCAAGAGAAAGTTGTCTTCCTAATAATTAACCGGAGTACAAAGTATGGGACAGTTTACTTGTAGCTATTCTTCGAGTTTCCAGTTTCCAGCGTTAGTAGTGCTGTTCTGTTTTTCACATCCAACAACACTGGAAGAATCATCATTCAACAAATCTTACCAACTTTCACTGCCCATCAAACAACGTCGTTTTGGATAGTTATCATCATCTGTTGTTGATAGGCAACCAAAACCTCTCAAACAAACATCATCTAAATATTTTACCATTCATCACGGAACATGACCGAATACTCGTCTCCTACCCACAAACAGCCCAAATACAAATTGTTTTGGCGCAAAAGGATCGAACGGCAGCCAATCATAAGACGATCGATATCTCCAATATTCTTCCGACGTTCGAACATCCTTGTGCCGGACAGTTTCATTCGTCCTTCGCTACCACTTCGACATTCCACGAATCATCCTCCGATACATCCTTTTGGACGAATGCTTTCGATGATAACGATGACGATGACATGAAGAGCTGTCGTCATTCTTCGTTGACTCCGTCGTTCATGTCTTCACCATCCTTCACTATTTCACGAAATGCCCTGAGTTCCATTCCACCACCACCACCACCACCGCTCGTCATGGAGCCATTACCGGATCACACATCGATCAGTCATGATGATGATGATGATGATGATGATGATGGTGATTCCGAAGATCCGGAAGAATACGCGGAAGAGTTACAAGAACAAGAACTCATTGCGTTGGCCATGGAAATGAGTTTGCGAGAGTCATCGTCGTCGACGTCGTCGTCGTCGTCGTCGCCACCGAGGAGTCTTCCCGTAGTAATTATTTCGTCTCATGACGATGAAGACGAGCAATGGGCGCGATTGGAACAAGAGCTCTTGGAACGGAGCCTTGCAAGCGTCTTGTACCGATTTTATGAATCAATCAATCATCGACACAAACCGAGTATAAGTAAGTAAGTAAGTAAGTCATCATAATACAAAAGTAGCTACGTTCCATATAATATAAAGTTAAATCATCAATCTCTTTAGTCGCTGATAAATCAGCTTTCGTTGTAAGTTCGTAACTGAGTCGTTGTCGTCGTCGTCGTCGTCGTTTATGCGTGCTGAGGACAGGAAACACTCTCTCTAGCTTGCTACGTGAGGTGCTGGTACCCGGTACTTTAGAGGTGCATTTCATTGGATTGTTCTTTTACCCGTCGCATGATGTTGGCAACCAATCATCGCCAGTTAGTTAGGACTTTCCCTTCTTATTTTACAAAGAGTTCGCCATTATTATTATTTCGTCAAAAACCAAGTCGTGTGTTCATTCCCATGGACCATGGACGGGTGTTCCTACTGTCTAGTAGTACGCGATACGCTACGCGACCCCCAAAAGATGGTTGATTGTCGGGAATCATAATAATACGAAGTATTGTAGGTATTATTATTGAAGACGCAATCTGATGATAATTAAAACAAACAACTCATCCGGATGAAGAGATCGACTGTGTTTGTTTGGATGATACGGAATATTCATTCTCTTTTGTACCACGCCTTGACAGATCACAACATTACATATAATGAGAGCTCCTCCAATACTGTACATGTTGAATAGTTTGGATGAGGTTGTTGTTGCTTTTTTTTTGTTTTTGTTTTTGGAGGAAATGGATGATTGTGAATTGTGAGTGCTTCGTTTCGTAACACACGCACGAACGGCTACCGGTACCGATACGGTACTCTCGATTATCCTCTAAAGTGTAAGCACCCTTTCGTTACGATACTCGGTACGACACATGTCAGAAAGAAACTGGAATGAATGATGTCAGTTGTCACCATTTTTTGTGTTTTCGTTCGGCTTATTGGATTGATTGTTTGGTTTGGTTTTGTTATACTCCGTAATAACGAGAAAGACTTGGTGTCTCGATTATAAAAGGTATATATATAGCACACATTTCCATTCATTGAATCAATCAATCAATCAATCACACCAGAATGAAGTTTCCTGCTGTTTTTACTCTATTTATCGGTTGCGCCGTTTGGCAAAAATATGCACAAGCCTTGGCAGCGCATCCATTCACGACGACGACGACGAAGACGGCCGAACATTTGCCATTGGCACAACAAGCTATGGAATATATCAATCAAAGTACGGACCCGTTTCATGCCGTACAAACATCCATTCGTACCTTGCAACAAGCCGGTTTTGTCGAACTCGAGGAAACCGCTGCGCCTATGTTGAAAATACAACCGGGCGGAAAGTATTACATGACACGGAATCGATCAACGCTCGTGGCTTTTGCCGTCGGACAGCAGTACCACGCCCAAGCCGGATTTCAAATCATCGGAGGACATACCGATAGTCCTAATTTACGAGTCAAGGCCCGGAGTAAACGCACCGCAAATGGATGTATACAACTCGGTGTCGAATGTTACGGTGGTGGTTTGTGGCACACGTGGTTTGATCGAGATTTGGGATTGTCGGGACGTGTGTTGGTGCGCCAATCCGATGACAGCATTGCACAACAACTGGTACAAATCGATCGCGCGTTGTTGCGTATTTCCAATTTGGCCATTCATTTGCAAACGGCCAAAGAGAGAGAAGCATTTGCGTTCAATAAAGAAGATCATTTGTCACCCATCTTGGCCATGGAAGTCAAAAAGGCATTGACCGGAACAACCGAAAAAACACAAGAAGAAGAAGAAGAAGACAATCATAAAAAAGATGGTTGGACGGAACATCAAGAACCTGCTTTATTGCAAATACTGGCCCACGAATTGCAAGTCGAAACATCCCAAATTGTGGATTTCGAATTGTGTTTGTTTGATACACAAAAAGCCGCACTCGGTGGAGCCTATTCGGAATTTCTTCACGGCGGTCGATTGGACAATTTGGCCAGTTGTTTCATGGCCGTGCAGGCGTTGGTAAACCATGTACAAGGAAAGAAACTCGATGAGGCATCGGGCATTGCCATGATTGTCTTGTACGATCATGAAGAAGTGGGCAGCGGTTCGGCCGTCGGCGCGGCATCTCCGATCATGACAGAAACCATCCGCCGCATCACTACAGCACTCAATGATCAACGACAAGATTTGGAATTATACAATCAAGTCATTTCTCGGTCGTTTTGTTTGAGTGCTGATCAAGCGCACGCAATCCATCCAAATTACGCGGGCAAACACGAAAAGCTCCATCAGCCGGCCATGAACGCGGGTATGGTCATTAAACGCAATACCAATCAACGCTACGCAACGACGGTACTGACGGGAGTTCTCATGCGGGAAGTGGCTCGTCGTGCGCAATTGCCACCACTTCAAGAATTCATGATACGACAAGATTGTGGATGTGGGAGTACTATCGGGCCACTCATCAGTGAAAGGACTGGAATGCGGACGATCGATATGGGATGTCCGCAATTATCGATGCACAGTATTCGGGAAACCATGGGAGTTTGTGACTTGACGAATGGATTGAATCTATTTCAAGCATTTTTGAACACTTTCCGCAGGTCGATGCATCCGTGGGGAAATAGTTGCGAGAACAAAATAAAAAGTAAAATAGCTAACAAAACGCTACTCTAGGCTATAGTTGGTTTGTAACAAAATCTAAATCCACTTTTTCTTCCATGTATTTCGCTAAATTCTATTTTGAAAGGGCCACATTTTCATCCACGTCATTGCGTCTTTTCGCCACCTATCCGCTTCGATCCCCGAATGTAGCATACCTTACTCCAGCACTTTGGACTGTATCATGTTCCACATCCAACACAAGACCAATCCCAATACCATCCATGTCTGCCAATCTTTCATCCCTTGTGCCGGATCATGCGCGAATACAAACGGCCAGGGACACCGTTTCGTGGTCATTGTACTATTATCCGACTTTGATTTCGTTTTGAGAAAGGGACACTCGTCCGATGCCGCTACTTCTGGAACAGCCGCCTGCGACGCATACGCCAAGGCATCTTCCAACGGTCGTACGGTCGCTCCTGGAACATTCGCTTGGACATCGAGTTCTTCAAACAATCGCATATTGAGACAAAATGCGACATTGGCTTCCGCCACGATGCGCTGAATTTGTTCTTCCGTTAAAAGTAAAGCATCCAGTGCTTGTCGATAATGATCCTTGAACAATTTCATGGAGGGAATGTGTTCGAAATGATAAAATTCCAATCCATCGTTACTCTTGGAGAGAGATAAGGCCCGCCGCGCCACCCGTGCCAGGACTTTGCCACCGCTCAAATCTCCCAAGTATCGTGTATACGCATGCGCCAACAACAACAAGGGATCGGTTTGAGCCACGTGATACAGACGATTGATATAATCTTGGGTCGCGGGCGTCAAAGGTGGTACTTTGGCGCCCCACCAAAAGTCGACATCTTGTTTTAAGGTTTCAGTTCGTCGCAATTGGTGGGGAAAATGACATGAAGCAAACTGTTGGGGAGCGTATTGATCCAAGCACTGCTCGAGTGCCACATACACATGATACAACATGCCCACCATGGAGGCATAGAGATCCCGATCAATCTTGCCTTGAATAAAGTTCTTGACAAAATGAACATTTTCGGCCGCTTGGTGTGAACGGGCTGTTCCGGTTTTCAGTGATTCCGATAACGAGTGTTGCTGTTGTTGTTTTTGTTGTTGTTGTTGTTGTTGTGGAGTTGTCGTATTTGTAGGAGTCTCAACGATGACAGAGGCATCGATGATGCGCGTATTTTCCTCGTGTTCCTCGAGTGTCTCTTCATCATCCTCGGCGGATTCCATCAAATTCGCCATAATAGCGGCTAATGACATTTGTTCTAAAGCTTCGCGAAATGACACTCCCGTTACGGGTCGGGCAATCGGACATCCTCCCGGTACTGATAATTCCGAAGCATTGCGTTGATGCATATCTTGCAACAATTGTAAAAGGAATTGTTTTGCAAATGCGATACGGGCATTTGTTGCAACGTACGCTTGATTTGTTGCGCGTCTTTGGCATCTTTGAACGGACACGTGCCTTGTGCAAAAACGGGACATTGTTGCCAGTCATCCTGTCGCGGTAACGTTGCGTACGGGCAAGTGGAGGAGGAAGAGGAGGAAGATTCTGTCGTAGTATTAGTATTAGTTGTAGTATTCGTTGTAGTTGTAGTTGTAGAGCTCATATTGTTGTGTTGTGTTGTGTTGCGCTTTGCGCGGCAGTCAAATCCAGAGCAATCAATCAATTCCCTAGTTAAAAAAGGAAAGACCAGAGTTTTGAACAAAAGAGAAACTACAAAATGCTACAACAACTATACAATACGACGAAATAATAAAGAACAAGAATGTCACTCTTTATAACGCGCTACGGTATGTCGTCGTCAATAAAAAAAAACGCCACATCGCGCAAAAGAAGCAATCGTGGCTGGACGGGCGACGCACGCGCCAGCGGACGCCGGACACGCCACGCACGCGCGAAGGAATGCCTGATTTACTGAGTCACGAACATGACGACAGAAACGGTGTCAACGGCAATAAGAAGCTCTTGAAAAAATAAAAACAATTTACAGTAAGATCATCGCATGGACCGCAATTAATACTACGGTAATAACCATACAAGTACCTGGTAAACCGAATAGAATCATTCATATCAAGGGCAAAAGAAAGATCAAACCAAAAGGCTCATTCCCTTCGAATGCTCTTCCTTCTTCGATTCAAAAATAGAATTCATCTTCTTATTACGCTTACAAGCATGACGACAATTCTCTCGGCCACCAAAACGACCACGTTTCTACGCTACGCTCCTCGGACCATCACCGCCCGTCGCACACTTCTTTCGTGGTTTCGGGGTGGTGGTGGTGGTGGGAACGACAATAGTAATAAATTAGAAATGGACGATGATTTTGGGCCCCTGAAAGCCAAGGATATAGCGAAAGAACGTTCGTTTAACAAATTGTTGTGGAATCAACATCCCGTATCGGTTAGTGCCGTCTGTGGTTATCGTAGTTAGTGAGTATCGACGCGAAGGAGAACGACTGTATGTATACAGGACAGTAATAATATCATCTCATCTCTCACACCTGCCTAATACACAGCATGGAAGACGATTTTGTCATTACTCACGATTTATGTGGTGTCTTTGATGGACACGGAGGACGTCAAGTCAGTGCGTATTTGGCGCACAATTTGCCCGCCGAATTGCAAGCCTCTCAAAACAACAACAACATCAACAATAATACGAATCATACATTACAAGATCATGAACACGCTCTACGAACCGCACTGCAACAAATTGACGAAAAAGTCTTGCAAATCCGACATTGGAGTTATCAAGGAAGTACCGCCGTTGTCTTGTATTACACCCCACAGGGCATCCTCGTGGCAAACGTCGGAGATAGTCGGGCCGTCTTGTCTCATCAAACCCGTGCTTTACCCTTGACGACAGATCACAAACCGAACGATCCGCACGAATGGTCCCGGATTGAAGCCATGGGAGGGACGGTCGAGTTTGATGGTTATGTGGATCCACAGGGTGTTCCCTTTGGTTGTTATCGCGTCAACGGAAATCTCGCCATGTCCCGAGCGATTGGAGATCGAAGTGAACGCCCCATGGTCACGGCGGAACCGGATATTTGTTTCTTTGCATTGACGTCCGAGTGTGAGTTTGTGGTATTGGCGACAGATGGATTGTGGGATGTCATGGACAATGAAGAAGTCGTGCAGTACATTCATAAATATGGGCAGCGAGAAGAAGTGGCGAGTTGGTTGGTAGAAGAAGCCTTACGGAGAGGATCGTTGGACAATATTACGGTTGTGATTGTGTGGTTTCAGCATGCGTCACAGGCGAAAGCGGAAGAAGACTTTTGAAGACATTTGACGCGCGATGGCAGCTGAATTCCATGAAGATTGTAAGAGTTGCAACGAAAGTGGTCCACTTTGAATAAGGATTTATGATTTTTGATGGATCCAGTTTGAATTGCATCCCATGATCAGAACAGGGTGATGCAAGTGCCAAAAAACGACAAAATCCCCTAAATCGATGGGACTGATTCTTTCGCGATTCGCGACTGGACCTAACGATTTCCCGACGGACAGACGGTTCTCATTTCTTTTGTGGCGGGAAGCAGTCGTGTTGGGACGTTGGGTCGATGATCGATGAGGTGGTTGACAATATCACTTGGAGTGTAAAGGGTCATTTTGCTCATTCAATGACCCAAAAGTCCAGGGGCTATTCTCCACTTCGCTGCATGTCCATGGTTGGCGAACCGTTGACTGTAGAAGAATAGGTAGAAACGAGTACCAGGGGTCTATCCCAACACGCGTCATCTCGGCGTTTGGCCTTTTCTTATTCTGTTTGTGATGCCACTCTCATTTTGTTGCCAAACAACGAAACATTAACATCTTCAAGTCGAGCCTTTGGTCCAAGCTATCCATAACAACGAATCCACTTTCATCTTTTAGCTTTCTATTCTTTACTCAGTATAAGAAAGAATCACAATGGCTGACTGGATGTTTTACATGAAAAAGAACAAGGAGAAGGAAGCCGTCAAGGCCAAGGAACGTGAAGAGAAGGAAAAACTCAAGGATGTGCTGATTACTGGCACGGCCGAAACCGAGATCCGCAAGGCTCAGTTTGAACGAGTAAGTCACACATCCTTGTTGGTTTGTTATCTGGCAATCTCGTAGAAAATGAGATTGCAATAGTCGTTTTTGTGACAGGATGATGTCGTCGTGTCAGACCTATTGTCACTATGTTCAAACGACAACATCTCACTGGCTCATCCCTTCCACCCATTCCTTCCTTCATCCACATCAAACTATCTTTTCTTTTGTCTTCTCGTCTACCTAGGAAAAGAATTGGGCCGCCACCGGTCGTGAAACCAAATCCAACTTGAAGGATGTCCTTATTACGGGCACGGCCGAAACCGAAATTCGAAAAGCTCAATTTGACCGAGTACGTCGTTGCTTCTTATGATTGTTTCTCGTGGGCAGAATCTTGTCGCCTTTGTGTGTCAGACAGCGTTGTATGGAATTCAAGATTTTCGTCATGTTGTGATGTCAGTCAGTCTGTTTGACCCAACGAAAATCTCATTTTTTTCTCTTTTCTTTTTTCCCTGTTTTGTTTCCTTTCTCTATTGTATTACCTATAACTACCAATATTCTTGATTTATAGGAAAAGAACTGGGCCGCCACGGGACGTGAAACGAAATCAAGTTTGAAGGATGTCAACATGGCCACGGCCGTGATTGAAACGGAAATTCGTAAAGAACAACACAAACGGTACGTGCTATATGGAAAGGAAAGAAGGAAGGAAGGAAGGAATGTTGTCGCTCACACGAGTGTTGTGTCTCTTTGTGTTCTTTGTGGCGCTTCTTACAACACATACACAGTGAACAAGAGTGGAAACAAACATCCCGAGAGACCATCAAAAGAATGAAGATGTCAACATGGCCAAGGCCGCATTTGGTTAAAATGTTTATCTGCATTATAGAATCAATTCAATCAAGATGACAAGTTCCTTACGGAGTCTTTTTTTTGTCAGTGGCGGTGGGAATCATCCATGTGCGACTTGGAAAAAAACAAGGAATTAATTTTTCATTATTATTAGAGAAAGCAACAACAACAACAATTGAAAGAATTTGCGTACGATTATTCCTAAATTCATTTTACTCGTTGTAGATGCTGTTGCTGTGTAACGTCATATGCCTTTATTGGAAGACCTCTAGACGACGACTCGAGCTTTTTATAGAGTAGCTATAACGATTGAGAGTTGCTTTGCAGAATAGTTTTTGCCTTCCTTCTTTGACATACCGGTATTGATTTCATAGGCGAAGTGTCGTACCGTACTACTCCAAGGATACTCTTTCTCCAAGATCGCAAAGAGCGGCAGAAGGATTCGGACAACCTCGAGAAGGAGAAGAATAAAATAAAGCAAAACAACAATCAAGGAGATCTTCTTATTGTTATTGTCATTCTATTATCCTCTATCCTTCTCTAAATATTCGTATTAAAGTCAATCAATCAACACACACAAAGAGAAATGAAATTTCGTTCGTCGCTCGTACAACGCGTGTTTACAGTGACACAACAAACACGCTCTCTTTCTGCTTCCGCCAAAGTGTGGGTCAACAAAGACACGCGGGTGATTTGTCAAGGATTTACCGGAAAACAGGTTTGTTTTGTCGTTTCTTCTTTGAACGAAAGAATAGTCTATCTGTGCCCTTACTCATGTACTTTCTTCTCTCTCTCTCTCTCTCTCTCTCTCTCTCTCTCTCTCTCTCTCTCTCTCTCTCTCTCTCCCTCTAGAACATTTCATTCGACACAAGCAATCGAATATGGCACCAACATGGTCGGAGGTGTGACACCCAACAAAGGCGGAACCGAACATTTGGGTTTACCCGTCTTCAATACAGTCCAAGAAGCCAAAGATAGCGTCCAACCCGATGCCTCCGTCATTTATGTTCCTCCGCCGTTCGCGGCACAAGCCATTTTGGATGCCATTGCCGCGGAAATTCCGCTCGTGGTCTGTATTACTGAAGGGATTCCTCAACAAGACATGGCCCGCGTCAAACACGCCTTGAAACAACAGAGTGTGACCCGACTCATTGGACCCAATTGTCCCGGTATTATCAAACCCGGCGAATGCAAAATTGGCATCATGCCCGGATACATTCATACGCCGGGAAAAATTGGCGTTGTTAGTCGATCGGGGACGTTGACCTACGAGGCCGTGTGGCAAACGACCGTGGCTGGTTTGGGACAAAGTACCTGTGTCGGTATTGGTGGTGATCCCTTCAATGGAACCAATTTCATTGATTGTTTAGAACGTTTCACGAACGACCCCGAAACAGAAGGAATCATTATGATTGGTGAAATTGGTGGTTCGGCCGAAGAAGAAGCCGCCGAATGGCTCAAGGAATATGGTGATCCGAAGAAACCTGTGGTAGGCTTTATTGCGGGCATGACGGCACCACCAGGACGTCGAATGGGACACGCGGGTGCCATTATTGCTGGTGGGAAAGGAGGAGCGGCCGAGAAATTTGCCGCTCTCGAGGCGGCCGGTGT
This sequence comes from Fistulifera solaris, assembly GCA_030295235.1. Lineage (NCBI taxonomy): Eukaryota > Bacillariophyta > Bacillariophyceae > Naviculales > Stauroneidaceae > Fistulifera > Fistulifera solaris. Next base: position 667,629 of record AP026148.1, read on the forward strand.
CCACGTAAGTCGTTCTCCGGCACGACTTGGTGTCACCATGTTGGAAGCCATGGGATTGGAAGTGCCCGAAACCAACGTGGCGTCGTAAATGAATGAGAGCGTAATACGACGTGTAGTCCACTGCCCGTAGAGTTCGTACAGAGTCTTTGTGTTTCGTTCGGAATGTGTATTTAGTCTTTACTTTGTTACAGTGTTGGAGTTACAATTCATCCTCCTCTTCATCGTCATCATCATCACTGAACAAATCACGTTCCGGAAAATCTCCAACTTCCACATTCTTTCCACGACAATAAACACCATATTTGTCATGACATGTAAAATAACGTTGACCGGTCTTGACAAACGTGCCATCATTTTGTCCAACGGGTTCATCGAGGATGATACCGACCCAATAATCGTTTTCTTTCTGGCTTCCGACCCACGCCACTTGTCCTCGACGTTGTCCAGGTGTTACTTGACAGCGTGCTCCTACGACACAATGTTCTACCGATTGAGCATCGTAAGTATCATCATTCTTCCTCGTAGGAATGGCTTCCACGACCCCTTCCGGAGTGACACGAAATCCGGCCGGCAACGGTTGTCCCCAACGATACGCTTGTTTCGCTTGTTGCAATGCTGCATGCTGTTGTGCATGCCCTGACAATGTAAATTGGGGATTTTGTTGCAATTGTTGTTGTTTCCAATGATACAAAGTTCCTTGACGCTCTTTGTACGCAGCATCACTCATTTGATATTTTTTCACCAAGGCCGTATTTTCCAAAGCACCATGTGCCGAAATCGAATACGGATTTGTATCAATGCAATGCAATCGAATAGTAGTAGTAGTAGTAGTAGTACTAGATGATACAGCGGTAGGTGACAAAAAATAACCCAATGGTCGTTGCGCATCCATGTGATGATACGCTGGCAATGTTGTAACAGCTTCTCCCGGTACATGCAATTGCAACATTATATCATCCACCAAACTTCCCGTTTTCTGATGAATCACATGATATACTTCTTGGAGACACATCGAACGAAAGAAACGGATTTCCAAATGCTGTTGTTGTAAATTGGAATACGATACATTGACCAACACGATATCGTGCGGCAGGGCACGATGGTGGGGAGCCGTCACGTAATTGCGCAACGCCGTTTGCATTTGTGAAGTATTGTACGAATTCAATGTCATTCTTTATTATTTGAGTAAGTAGAGCAATGATATCAATAATGAAATACTGTAAATCAATAACAATAAATATTATCGATGACGACAGTGATAAGGATAAGGATGCTGCAATGCGATGAAACATAAAAATAACACGGAGTAATGAAGACCAAACAAGTGTGGGGACGCCACTAGAGCACGACTGCATTTCAATCACTATAGAAGTACGGAGGCATTACCGCACTCATAATATATACTTGTACGTACATCTATAAGAGAATCATTTCTGATTATAATATATATATATATGAATTCATCCAATAGATCATTTACGATTACACAATTCATTCGTAATGACTCGCAACCCCATTCATTCACTCTTTTTACTGCGACGCACTCGTCACCGGCTGACAATATTCGGCAATGGTCGACATGTCAATGACGGAACGCTTCGCCCCGGATGTGCCATTCATCATGGCATGAAAGTGTGCATTGGCATCCTTGGCGGGAATCACCTCGTATTGCGGTACTACCTGATGTTCGGCACAAAAGTCCAACATTTCTTGCGTCTCTTGAGTACCACCAATCAACGAACCTTCCACGGAATGGCGACTGAAAATGAGAGGAAAGGCGCCAACTTCCATGGGTTTCGCGACCGCACCCAACAACACGTAGTTCCCACCCACTTTGAGTGTATTCATCAAGGGAGCGATGGCATGCGGTGCCGAGACGGTATCGAGAATGAGATCCAGGGAGCGCACGGCCTGTTCCATGGCGGATTCATCGGAATGGACCAATAATTCCGCACCGAGAGCTGCGGCGTCCACCTTTTGCTGTCGTTGCGAGAAAAGACGACAATGCGATCGACTTTCATTGCCTTGGCCAGTTTGACCGCCATTTGACCCAATCCACCGAATCCAACCACTCCCACAGTCTTACCGGCACCACCGCCTTTTTGTAAAATGTGACGATTCAAGGGAGAGAACGTAGTGATACCGGCACACAAGAGTACACCCGCGTATTCCATTTTCATGCTCGAAGGAATGTGGAATACAAAGTGCTCATTGACGGTAATGGCGCTCGAGTAACCTCCGTTCGTGTGATAACCCACCGCCTTTTGATAGTTTTTCTCCCTGTCCTTCGGGGGAAGGCACTACCGTACGTTTGAATCATTTTCGGACAGTGCTGTTCTAATCCCTGTTGACAGAGATCACACTCACGGCACGAGCTGACCATGCAGCCGACTCCGACTTTGTCTCCGACCTTAAATTGCGTCACTTGTTCACCAACTTGACGGACAACTCCGGCGATTTCGTGACCGGGAGCAATGGGCCACGAATCAATGCCCCAATCACCATTACAGGCGTGACAATCGGAATGACACATCCCGCAAAAAAGAATATCAATGGCCACATCGTGAGGACCAGGTGCGGGTCGTCCGATGGTATGCGGCTGGAGTTGGGCTTCCTTGTCGAACGCCGCTAACGCGTAGACGTCGTTGCCGTTTTTGATAGTTGCCATGGTTCGTTAGTCAGTAGTAGAAAATAAAAGAAAGAAAAGACCAAAGTTGAAGAAATGGAATGAATCAGAATTGATTTTGTGGTAACGAGATGATCTGGCAACGAAAAACGAGTACTGTTTGGTTTGGACGTTCGACGAGCTTCTTCGAACTTGTTCGTACTATAGTGGTTCGTGTACCTGTACAACGAAATCGAGCATTCGAGAAGCGGTGAAACGGCGGAGATGTCGAGGATACGTCATTGAAAAGAAAGGGACGTCATCGTCCCAATTTCTCCGTACAAAGTAACTAGGCAATAGACTTAATACTCCGTACATCATTAGCTCATGGCGTCCTGAGCCACTGGTCCAAGCTTTTTCAATCTGCAACGCACTGTTACCTGGTACCTGTTAGCCACATTCTCAACTCATCGGTTGATCTGTTTCATAAGTTCGTCAAAATCAAGTCGTTGACACTAGGAGTATACCCGTAAAGTGTAAGATAGCTTTTGACGCGACTCGAATGGAGTCACGAGAGATTGCGCCTTTTGTGTAAGATCATTCATAATTCCATTTGTATAAGCTGCATTGCCCATCCGTATGCTTTAACTAGAAGTTCGCTGTATCAAAGTGCAGTTTCTTCTTCATTTCAAAGCTAGATTTCTAGCTTTTAGAGGTCCAACTTCTCGATGGAAAATTCACTATAGGCCCAAAGTGTTGTCTGTTATTTGTCACGACTGGATTTCAGTCCTGAAGGACGATTTGTGACGTCATTTACCGTTGTCCTGCCGTCAAACAAGAAAAATCACGTACTTCTATTTTTTTTTTTTGTTTTTTTTTTGTTCAAGAAAATGATTGTGCTATTGCTTGAATAAAGAACTGCTGGAACGAGAAACCGAAAGAGAAATACACAATCAGAATGGCGCACAATATACGATCGACGACACGACACTTTACTTCCATTAGCTTTTCGGGTGCCGGATTTTTAGCGTGTTATCATTTAGGTGTCGCGGAATGTTTGTTGCGGCACAATGTGCTGAGCACAAAATTAATAGTCACGGGTGTCAGCGGGGGCGCCTTGGTCGCTTCTGCGTTGCTTGCGGGAGTGACACCGACCGATGGTATGTTGGCGGCTTTGGCGATTAGTGAAAAGACACGGCAACATCGGTTCGATGCCTTGCAGCCTGGGTTTTCGTTAGTCGATGAAATGTATCAACATTTTCAACAACTTGTTCGGGATGCCGTGAAAAATGAGGAACATTTTTGCAACAGGTCAATGGCACATTGCGCATCGGATTGACCGATCGGCGCGTGTTTCCTCCTATTGGAGAGAATCCACATGCGTATATCGTAGTGGACACGTATCGCAGTGTCGAAGATGTTCTCGCGGCGGCCTTGTTGTCATCCTACATTCCAGGTGTCACGGGTCCGTTGGGTGGGATTTGGGATACGCGACATTCGGTCCTGCCCTGGGCCTCCCGACAAGTCCATGCCATGATGGCGGAGGGGTGTGTCAAACACGGTGTTACGGGGCAACCGATCGTGCCACATCATGATGTAACGAGTCGGGAAATATGTTGGGACGGTGGTTTGGTCAATGCTTTTCCTATTATCGATCAACAAACACTCATGGTGGCTCCGGTGGCGGTGGATTTTCCGTATCATCCGCACACCATCAATCCCGCCATGAGACAGAGTAGTGCCGAGCGTGTCTTGCGTCTCAATCAATGGGTCTCATTTCACTTGACGCGAGAGAATGCTATACGGCTTCGTCAAATTGTCGTGAGCAGTGATGCGGATGTATTACAAGCACGATTTGCGGAAGGCTACGATGATGCGCAGCATTATTTGGAACGTAACAATCTCATTTCCGTGCATCGAATCGTAACAACATCGACAATAAGCAATGATGCCACTATGGAGACAGGCAAAGGCATTGGATTGAGCTGACACATGGACTGATCGGGCTCTCTGTCTCTTATTCGAACTTTTGATAGATCTTGTTAATTATGTATTTTACTTACGTTTGCTAAAACAAGTGCGTCATTTACTTTTCCCCAAGGATCCGGCATCATTTATGTTTGCTGGCGTGTTCCGATCCCCTCTGATCTTGATTCTTCAAATACCGCTGCATGGTCTCACCCGAAACAGTCGACGCCAGCTCCTTGTGTACTGCAGAGAGCGCAAGATTCTTCCGTGCAATGTACTCTTGCATGGCCTGCTTGTACCGATGTTTGTCGGCTTGAGCCATCTCTTCGTACTTGTAAAGGGCCTCTGGATCAATTTGATTCCATTTCTTCGCAATCGCCCTGGCCATGTCCTCAAATTTGATCCCATGTCGTTTCTTCTTGATGCGTGTACCTTGAGGCTTTTTTTCCGTTCCCAGTTTCTACGCGAATCATATTTTCTCTCTCTGCTTTAAAGAAATAATTGTACGCGGACAATGGCCTCTTTGGCTTGTCGCCAACCACCGCACGTGATGCCTGTGACTCGGCCTCCTCATGGTTCTCCGGCGCAACTTTTGGAACAGTATCGGCTGCTAACGTAGCCTTGTCTTTTCTGATTTTTCCTTGCACATCGTCTCTCAGAGGCGATGCACGGACCGAATGCAATTCTGGAACATGCAGCCGGGCAGTTTGGAGATTTTGTTGTTGCTGAAGCATTGCCAAATTGACCACTTGCATAGGAATATCGTAGGGACGCATGAATGTCGGCCGAGTCGCAAATGTAGGAGATACCACAATGTATTGTGGCTGCATATGCTGCAGCATCCTTTCTTCGTAAGTAGCAGGATAGTGATGCATAGGTTGCGCGGGGAACATTTGAGGGAATCCAGATAGAACAGGACGGCGAAGAGACGATTCTTGAGGTGTTAATTTCACATCGACACTCCTCGTCATAGCAGCATCATCTTGCTGGTCGCTTTTCTTTCTAGGCAGTTGTTGAGAGACGGGCAAAGACTCTTCTGGCTTGGCACTGGAGGGGACGTAAACGTAGGACGGAAGCGGAACATTTGGGTTTGACTGTCCTGTCGACGTACCAACATAAAGCACTCGACGACGTTTCTCGTCACTTTGTGAATGCGACGAGACTTGCGTGTCAGTCTTTGGTGATATAGCATTGGCCCCGGTAGTCGCGGTGTTGCTAGTTTTAAATGTCTTTTGAACATTCTGTAGGAGCGATGAGAAACTCTGCAAAACGACGACGATGAACTCTGACAAACTTTCTTTTAGGTTTCCAAAGTCCATGTTTTGGAAAAATGGCACGAGTAATAGCGAGGATAAAATAAAGCGCCGGATATTAACCGCCCCTCCTTCATTTCTATCATTGCCACAACCAACAACTCCGTATAAGTAAATCGTTCCTCAACATGCTTAAGATGACAGCCGGGCTTATGAACTTCATTCAGGTAGAAAAACACTCTTTTGTTTCGTGAATGATAGTAGTTATAGGAAGCTTGTGGCTCGTTTAATCCATTTCGGAAGTTATGCTCGTTAGGGAATGATCGGATTATTTGTTAGGAAAAAAGTAAAATGCGCGTGGAATTAATGACGGAATGAAGCCAGTCACGAACTGAGAAATTTAGCTCTGCAACCGGTGTTTGAGTGTGAGGACACACAACTGTTTTCCCGTCATTCGAGTCGCGGTCTCTCGGAGGCAAGATTAGTTAGTACCTACGCGCTTTCTCCTAGAACTCCGAGCCATAGTATCCAAGCTGTTGATCTGACAGGCGTTCTTTTCATCTAAGTATCCGTATTTTCATATTTTGGGCGATACTTTCTGTGTCAGTGCAAGAGGTATGCCGATTTGGACATAGACGTCATTTTGATTTTTCGCGATTTGAGTGGGTGAAATAATCAAGTTAGCGCAGCTCATCATGCATTAAGAGCAGCGTATCCTGTGCAAAGAAAGCCATTAAAAGCAATGTTCCGAAGGCACGAAAAGCCAACAATTCCGCCGTCAATAATCTATGCATTAGATACTTGCCCTCTTGATCGTAAAACACGAAACGGATTTAGTTCATAATGGGTGTAGGGTTCCGTCGATTCTTGAAGAGGAAATCAGATGCTTCCCCTGCTCGGAAATATCCGACTGGATCTCAACACGATAGCTCAGCTTCTCAAGACTCCTTCAGCTCGTTTTCTGCACCGTTGCATGCTCCAGAGAACAGCATGAGTCGGACGGAAGTCACCAATACTGTTCGATCGTGTATTCAACAATTAAAGTCGCAACACGAAGAACAAGCCCTCGATGCTCTGAAAAGATTATTCGCGCTCTCTTCTCCAGAGGACCCCAACGCATCGTTTCGACAGCGTAATATGATATGCGTCGTTGGGGATGCGTTGCTACCTGTGCTCTTTTCCTACATTGACTCGGCCGATGGGGTGTACATTCAGACTGCGTTGTTGGTGATCAACAATCTTAGCACTGTTGCAGAAAATAAACAACCATTGGCTATGCAGGGAGCTGCTATTTTAGCGAGAGTCTTGGCTCGCGATCCATCTTGCCATCTGGCGGCTATCATTTTGGTGAATTTGACATTTTGTGATGCTGAGTTGCGGCGCGATTTAGTGCTGAAGAAAGACTTTTTGCTGGTGGAGACACTAGCCCTTACACTGCTCACTTGCAGTATGGACGAACTGGAGTTTTGTTCCAAGGGCGAGCCAGCATTGTCTCTACCAGCGGATGCAGCCCTCAAAGAGCTGATCCATGAGAACGACTTGGTGTTCGGAATTTGCGATACTTCACCCTCGAAAGCATGCTACCCCAACACGCTAAAATGGGCCATATCAGCTTTGAAAAATTTGACAAGACCTTCCAAGTATGACGTTGTGGCCCACGCTGTTTTGGATTCAGGCATTGTACCTCATATACTCCGCTTGGCGACTCTAAAGGAAAACGACAGTGAAGAATGGAAGCTGATACAAGATGCAGCTTTGTATATCATTGTGCATCTGACAGCGATTCCTTCTGCGCGTCCGCAATTGCGAGAGGTAGTTCCCTCGGCACTTTCTGTTCTGACTCTTCACCAATCTACTAGTGAAGTTCCACACAAAGCACTTTTTCAGAAAGTGAAGGCACGCATTGCGATAGCATTTCTTTGTGGATCGGAAGGACACTACGGACAACCAGTGTGTCCTCGAAGTATGAGGGAAAATAACGAAAATTCGGTTTCTTTGGGTCGCGATGTTGGCAGCTGTACTCACTTATTTATGAGTGATGCGGAAGCTGCACAACTTGTTGAGCTGTTGGCAAACATGCTACACCAAAGGAGCAAAGACGGACCGGCGGGATATTCGTCTTCTACGTTTAGCGTGAAGTACATCTTGTTTGCGATTCGATGCTTGCTCACCCAAACGCACAATCAGACCTGCATAGCAAAGACATTAGCTCTCCCATGCAATGCACTTTTAACAAAAGCTCTCGCCATGCATCTGTGGCAACCAGAAATCATCCATTTGGACCCCGAAGCCGCCGAACACGCTATTTTTTGTCTCTATTTAATGTCGAATCACGGCTTCCGAGTAAGTACACTCACTCACTAGAAGCAATTTTGCGCGTGGCATAATCCCACTCACAACACACATTAGACTCCCTTTTTACCAAAAGAGTATGGAAATGATTTAGATTTGAAAAAGTCTCTTGCAGCCAAGGTATTCCATTCTTACCGAAAGAGAGCTGACATTACGCTGGCTGGAAAACACGCGGCGGAACAACTATTGCTTCGACTGCGTTACATGACCTTCCAAGGATCTGTCAGCGATTTGAATATGACCATCTGCCCGTCAACACAGGCCTCTGATTATGCATTTGATCCGCAACTCCTAAACGCATCCCAATCAGTCATTGTGACCAAACTGACTTTTGGCGCGTGCCCTCGCAAGGACATTTTTGATCGACCCATACTCCGTCGTCGCGCTCATCATGAGAACAAAGTCATGCCAGTCTTTGGACGTGACGCCGACTACTTCCCGAGTGCATTGCAGGCAGCTCAAGAGTTTTCATTCGGCAGCACGAAAGTTCGTCACGTGGGTCAGATTGATGTCGTCCTTATCGCCAACAACATTGCCAATAGCGCCAATGGTCAAAAAAACCCAATCGTACAGCTTTGTGTGGAACTGGCAAGAAGAGATCGTCCATAACCCCAACAAACTTAAGAAAAAGCACCGCTCCCGGCGACTTTCCAGTCATTCCTTTATGAACTGCAGTTCTCACAAGTCCCGATCCGGTATCGCCAAGACGGTTTTAAGTCAACTGAATTTGGATCGTTTGTGTTTTTCCGAAACAGCCTGAGGATGAAAATTAGACAGCAAATCGTCTCGCATATCCAACCTCTACTCTATTTAATTTTTGTGCGACGTCTATATAGTCCCCACCCGTTAAAATTGTGTTTTTGAATAATTAATTAAATTAATTAATACGTAGTAAAAGAAAAGCAAATCAAAATAGAATTAACCGATTCCGTTTTTAAAAAACAAAAGTACAGCAAACAATTCGCTTCATCGACGTCCACGCTTTTGCTCATAGCACCCATTCGGTGTACCACATACTCCATCAAATGTGACACAAATTTTACTAGAGAACGGACGACAAGATATGTCAAACCGGAATGATCGAGCGAGCCAGAGAGAGAGAGGGAGGGACAGAGAGGTAAAGAGAAAGCTGAGTATTACTGGTACTTTCCGTGACAAAAAAAGACACATCCTTATCGAAAGATAAAATCATCGAGGAAATAGCTCAGCGTACACTTACCCAAGTCCGCAATCTCTCGATGAAGTGCACCCCAATTGGGCACCACCCGCTGCTACAGCGGCGCACAGTGTGGTACCTTCCGTCGTTTCGACACAAACGGCGTCCCCACCACCACAGAGATCACCATCCACATCACACGTCAAGACATTACTATCGTCATTGCAGCCATCGCGGAGCGGAAAACACAAGAACCCTTCACCTTTGAACAAGAAGGAGGAGCGCTCGTGTTCGATTTCGGTCTCGCCACTCACTTTCATGCCAGTTGTCATGAGAAGAAGAATAGTGACAGAATAGACCGCTGCGTTTGCTAAGTTAAAAATCATGCTGCTCATTAAAGGAAGTTGTAAAGGAAGGGAAAAGAGTTGGAGAAGTAAGTCCGTCTGTATTCTGTTGTTAGGCTTCTTGTGTTTGTTGGCTGGGGCCTACACTTTGTAGCGTTTTCAAAAGATCTTTCTGCGCTATATGCGGCATGCGGCTACATGCTCCACGGCGCTATGAAAGAGGTATATAGTACATTTTGGACATAGAGTCAGTGGGCAGTATCAAATGAAAAAATAATGAAGCACGCTTGCGCGAATGCGTGCACTTAACTGTGAGAAACTCGCTACGACATAGTATGACGTACGAAACCTCCCTCGCATTTGTTTTGCTTTGACGACTTGACGGCGATCGGATCTATCGTCGCCTTGCTGATATCAATACTGACTAAATTTCTCATTTATTTATCAACCTTACTGACGGCTGATTATCGCTCGCTTTTCTATCCTTGCTGTAACTCCTAGAGACAAGAAAAGCCATGAGACTCTCATTCGCTGCAACGCTATATACTCTATTTCCAGCAGTGTGTCACGGCTTTGGCACGTCCTCCTCGCGTCGTACCTTTTTGTCACAATCATCTGCGGCTCTCATTGTCGCAACCACATGCCAACAACCCGCTCATGCCATTCCCATGGTCACAATCAACGAATTCCGCACCATTCTACGAGACAGTGCCCGCAGTATTGCCCGCGTCGAATTTTCCGGTCCCCGACAAGAAACGGTGACGGTCGTCTTACAAGACGGGACGACCTTTGGTATTTCCGACGTTATTGACAGTTCCGTCGATCCCCGCAGTCCCCTCCAAGTTCAAGCGATGTGTCGTGAAAATGATGTGCCGGTCAAATTCACCGAACTCGAAGCCTTATTGCAAGGCAAAGGACGGGGCAAATTGTACACCAATGAACGAGTGCAACAGGCTAATTTGAAAGAGCAAGAGCGATTAGCGCGCATGGCGCAAGATGAAGTGGAACGACAAGATGCTTTGAAGCGTATGGAAGGGCAATTGTAATTTGAAGAACGTGGATGAATTAGGAGGAACGAAATAGTTTTACTCCGTATTCATTCTTCGTTGGAACCATCTATATTACTTAGAATCATTTTCATACTTGTTTATAAAGTTTGAGCTAAAGCACGCGACTTGACGATGATCAAACGCGGTTGATAGCGTTCCAATACCACTTGAATACACTGTTGTACGGCTGGTAATTCTCGATTGCCATTGATATCAATAGCGACTACTTCGGGTTGGATTTCTGCCGGCCAATCTTCGGTCGGCGCTAACACATCGAAACAATAAAACGGCAAATTAGGATAATTCTGACGTGCAATAGCGATGGATTCAATGGATTTGTCCATACCCCAGACGTGAGGAATTAGTCCTTGCGTGTGCACCCGATGCACGGTGACTCCATAATCACAACCAATTTCCAGGAAGGATTGTAACGTATGTACGACACACAATCGTCGGTATTCACTGGTTTCGGGGGATACGATGATAGTGGTATGAGGGGCTGGTGAAGAAGAAGTATAAACCGGTATTAATCGATGCGGATGACAGGCATAAGTACTTCCTTTCGGGTAACGGACTCGCACACGACAGAGATGATTGCTGGGCGAGGATTCTGGTTTGTCGCATGGCTCGTATTCGACAACTTGTGCCCGTAAAAACAACTCCATTCGCTGTTCGCAGGATTCATTCTCGAGATCCCTTCTCTTGGTGTGATTCTTCTTTAAACCTTTGCTTTTGCAGACCCAGACATGTTGATCACGGTAAAATGTTTTGTTTTGGGGGAGATTTTCCGCGAGAATATAAGAAGGAGACATGCGTCGTACTTTGGTTACGGTGTGAAACAATGGGAGGGCCACAATAAAAAAAGCTAATAATACTCCGGAGTACTGGTACTTGGCTTTAATCGTCGCGTCTATCAGAACACGCCCTTCGTTCGTGACTGAAATGCAGTCGTGTCGAAGTTGATCCTACTTCAAAGTCAATAGTGCGTAGGCTACGACGAGTCGCACAGCGACCAGCGAAATTAGAAGCCGCCGGAACACACACGCGATTTGCACGTCTGCTTGGTACATTTCTCTACGGGGGACGGAGGCCTACATGAAATTACACAATTTCCCCCACCTTCCTGCGCAGCGAATAAAATAATGTATCACTTGTTACGTTCAAAGTTTGAGGATTCGTTATATCGCGTATCCTTGCATGAAGTTCACAAGCCTACTTTCCTCCTATTTAATCCTTTTCTGGAATCAAACTGAAGTGACAGCACTCATATCCATGTCGAGTAACAGCAACAATCAACAATGCGAGTCGGATCGCTTGCAGCTCTGGCAAGGAAAGGTGTGTGTGGGTGTATCAGTGTCGCTTTCTTGTTTTCGGATCCCCATATTTCTCTCTCACTTTCTTGATACAGTGGACGAATCAACAAATCGGATGGCACGAAAGTGACGTTCACGAAGCCATTCGTCAATACGAAGAGACCTTGTTGTTTCCCGATACAACCACGACGAAGCGTATTTTGTTTCCCTTGTGCGGCAAAACGGTCGATATGGCGTATTTGGCGACGAAATACTCCGATCAGTTGCAAATTGTGGGAGTGGATGGAGTAGCTCAGGCTTTGAAAACCTTTGTAAAGGAACAAGAACATTTAAAGTTGGAGAAACAAGTCGACAACAATCGATGGATGAATTCGAATTTGGAGTTGTTGCAGAGTGACTTCTTTCAAATGACTGAGGAACAGTATGCGCCTTATCATCATTCATTCGATGTTATTTTCGATCGAGCTTCGCTGGTGGCGATTTCACCCTCCTTGCGCGAAGATTATGTCCAAGTATGTCGTACCTTGTTGAAGCCCAATGGCAAGATCATGTTGATTGTCATTGAACACATCGCGGGTGATATTATGGCGGGGCCTCCGTTCTCTGTGACACACGAGGATGTGATGCGTTTGTACAGCCATCAAGATTGGGTGGAATCGGTGCAATTACTCGAAGATCAAGGAGAAGCGAAACGAAACCAAGTTTCTACGGATATGGTTTCTCGCTATTACTGGATTCAATGCAAATAATAAACAATGTACGTCAACCAAAGGATTCTCATGTATTACATGTATTGTTACTAAAAGACTGCTACTTTGTCATCGAATGCCTGCTGCTTGCTCTCACTTTTAGAAACGCCAGCCAACTTTGGATACTAGCGTGTGACTGGAGATGAAGCGGTTGTTCTTCTCGCGCAATGTGGTGTGTTCGTCGTACATGGGACTAGGGTTGCGAAGGATATCGTGCATGAATGGCCACGACTTGAGGCCAGCATAAAACATGAAATCATTCCACCGATTCACATCATCGTCTTCGGTGGTGAAATGGAAAGTGGATCCGACACCACCCTTGGCAACCCAGCGAGAAGCGATGGCGGTAGTCTTGGCGGCAGTGTTGCGAACCGCGTGCCACCACCATGGGGGAACGAATAGGAGATCGCCGGCTTGCATCTCCATTTTGTAGTACGGGAGCCATTTCATCAAAGGAAATTTCTTTTCGTCGTATTCGTCGGGGAAAGGAGGAAAGCAGAAATTGGCCGCGCGGCCAGTCACGGAAAGAGGGTAGAGAAACCAGCTGTGCTCCGGGTCGATCATGTACCACGTCTTGGTTCCTTCATATAAGGCAAACAAGTTCCAGTTCGACGCGCAATGGAGCGGTGTCTTGGTTCCATGTTTGCCAGCGAACAGTTGGCAATACCCAAGATCTTTGTTCAAGTAGGGTGCGAATCGTTCCAAGTTGGCGGCTTTTTCGATTTCCGGATGTTTTTTGTACACAGTCTCGCAGTTGACCAAGTAAACACGGGGATCTTCAACCTCCTTAAGCTTGCCGGCATAATCGGCTCCAATGTCGCCTCGGGTCAACATGACTTCTTCCTCTCCGTACTTCTTCACGAGCATATCAAACGACAGCTCCTTCTTTTCGATTTTGTTAATGCCGCGCAGAAGGCAAGGGCGAGGATTCTTGACAAACTTTTCGTAAAACTCTTCCGGTGAACCGTTCTGCCAATCATACTCGGGGAACGGCAAGGGCTTCATCATCCCTTCGGGTTGCTCTCTCTGACAAATGTGTAGAATATAAGCGTGGGTGATGTGATAGAGCATGCTCAAGGCAAAGCGAATACCGGTAATGTATGAAAGCACGACTCCAAAGATATGAAAGTGTCCAGTGATCGTCCCCGTGCAGAACCAGACGAACTTGATTATGATTTTTGGAAGATAACCAATGTCGACGGCAAGATCTTGATCTTTGTGATAGTGCCCGTTGAGTCGTGAGGAAAAAACCGGTTTGAGACCACACCAGGACACGAACAGATATCGAAGGCGAATCATCATTTGGAGGTAAACGACATGAAGACGGGTGCGATCGCCAGGCGCTGGGTGGTCGGGCCACCAAAAGAGCCACGCCATGAACATACCAACCGTAGAAGCTGCTATTACTTCTTTCTGCTCCAGAAGGAGTGCCCATATCGTACTTGAAAGAACCATCATGTTCCGTTTTTGTTCGTTATTTGTGAAGATCTAAAGGAAGGAAGCGATGACAAGCGTCAAGCAATGCAAGGAAAGGATTTTTGAGAGTGACGTGCGATGTGTACGATCCAAAACTAGAATCCAGGATCCGGACATCAAAGGTATCTAACTAAAAAATATTATTAACACATTGCAGGCAGCGTCAAGTTCTTTGTTGCGGGGCAATTGTCGCGATGCGATGAGACTTTGAATCTACCTAGTCTAAATCTTTCGACAACACGTTTCCAGTCGTGTTTATGTTGACACCATTTGCAAACGCTGTATGGCACTACGCACTACTGCTAAGGCAGCTGCTTTACGTCCAGCTTGGCTCGACTAGGTCTCTCAACTAACACAGCAAACAGCAAAAAGATCTAAAGGATTACCAGGTAGCGTTTAAAAGCGCCAGCCAACTTTCGTGGCCAAGGCGTGACTGGAAATGAAGCGGTTATTCTTCTCTCGCAATGTGGTGTGTTCGTCGTACATCGGACTGGGATTGCGCAAAATATCATGCATAAAGAACCAAGATTTGAGGCCGGCATAGAACATGAAATCGTTCCAGCGGTTGACATCGTCGTCTTCGGTGGTGAACTGAAAGGTATTGCCGACACCACCGCATCCGACCCAGCGAGAAGCCATCGCGACATTTTTTTCCGAAGTGTTTCGAACGGCATGCCACCACCACGGTGGAACGAACAAGAGATCACCGGGGTTTACTTCGACCTTGTAAGAGGGTAGCCATTTCATTAAAGGATGCAATTTTTCATTGTAGTCGTCTGGGAAAGGAGGAAATGCGAAAGTGGCAGCTAGGCCAACCGCGGATAAAGGATACAGAAACCAAGTATTTTCCGGATCAATCAAGTACCACGTCTTGGAGCCTTCAAACATGGTGAAGAAATTCCAATTCGAAGCGCAATGCAAGGGCGTTTTGGTTCCATTTTTCCTACAAACATTTGGCAGTATCCTGGTTTCTTCTTCATGTAAGGCGCAAACTGTTTCATGTTGGCAGCAATACCGATTTCGGGGTGTTTGTTATATAATGTCTCGCAGTTGACCAAATAAACGCGAGGATCTTCGACTTCCTTCAGTTTGCCGGCGTAGTCTTTGCCGATATCGGCCCGCGTTAACATCACCTCTTCTTCGCCATACTTCTTGACAATATTATCAAACGAAAACTCTTCCATCTTATCTTTAGTGATTCCTCGTAAAATACAGGCCCGAGGATTCTTGACAAACTTCTCGTAGAAGTCTTCCGGTGAACCGTTCTTCCAGTCATACTCGGGCAGTTTCAAGAACTTTTCCATTCCCTCCGGCTTGTCTCTTTTGCACACGTGAAGTATGTATGCGTGCGTGATATTGTAAACAAGGGAGAGGAAAATACGGAAGCCGCACAAGTAAGAGAGTACCACTCCAGGTACACCGAAATTACCCCCGATCGTGCCGTTCAAGAACCAGATGATCTTGAGAATGATTTTGGGGGCATAGCCGATATCCACGGCGTGATCTTGATCTTTGTTGTAGTGTCCGTTGATTCGTGGGGACAGAAATGGCTTGAGACCGCACCATGATACCAACATATATCGAAGACGAATCATACACTGCAAATAAACGACATGACGACGAGTGCGATCACCCGGGCTCGGGTTGTCGGGCCACAAGAAGAGCCATACTGTGATTATACCAACCGCAGAAGCTGCTATTACTTCCTTCTTCTCCAAAAGGAGAGACAGCATCGTGTTGAGATGTTCTATCATGGCTGATTCGTTTTTGTGTGTTGTCCGATTCACTTTGTGTCGTATGAGAAGGTCTCTATCGGTCCCACTCAAGGTTTTTGAATCGGTAAAAAATGCGGCCCAAATACGAAAATGCGAACAAAGGCGTACATCGCGTGATATTTTTAGACTCCGAGTAATTGTTGATCAATAGGTGTTATCTTGTCAGAAACAACGATTGGAGTGTTAGCAGTTAAGTAGTGCCGGCGTTTCATAAAGTTTACTATTTACAAGATCGATAAATTTAGCACGATGCGTCGTTACGTATAGACACCCGGGAAGGACGTTAAAATTCTGCCTCCCAGTACAAGATTCTACGTAGCGTCCACGACGAGGCAGAATTTTAACGCCGTTCCCCGCTAAAACGAATCTGAGCCATAATGATAACTCACAAATAATCGAGAAGAGTATTCATCGCAGCGGGTCGGAGACGGAGTACGGACGGACCGCTAGTTTAAAATACGTAGTACGCACGAAAACGCGACACGAAAGACACGAAGCAGGTGGAACTTTCGACGAGAACGTTTTCTGACAAGCAGGAAGCAATTACAAGGCATTCGTTTCAACCACAAAGACATAGGTACCTTAGCATCATGAGAAATGTCTTTATTATCCTACTGTCTTTCCCTTTCGCGGGCGCTTGGATATCTTCCGGAAATATTGTTCGTTCAACACAGAAATCTCGACTCATGACTTACGCATTGGTTCCTCAGACCATCCTTGTTGCCGATATACACGCCGTAAGTCAAGCCGGAATCATCTATTCCGACGCTTTTGCTTATATCCAATCCGTATACCCGGCCGCCTTGCTTTCACACCGAAACGCCGCCAGTCGAACCGATGGTTATTGGCCGTACCTTGCGCAGGGCATCGAGCCGCCCCGGTCACTCACGTATGGAGAATTCGACTTTTATTTCTTTGCGGAGCTGTTGGATCGTGCCTTATTGCTAAGTTCACGTGAGAGTTGGCGGGATACCGTCTTTTGTGATGTGGGTAGTGGAACTGGTAGGCTCGTCTTGGCGGCGCATCAATTGCATGACTGGAAAGAATGTCGTGTTACCTCAAGTGCATCGAGAAGCGGAACGCAAGTTACAAGAGTGTGATGGTATTACATTGATTTGTGGCTCGCTTGAAGACAACGACAATCTCAAGAATGCGGACTGCATCTTCGCCTTTTCGAGCTGCTTCACACCAGAAACGATGGAAAGCTTAGGTAATGCTGTCGGGAAGCAATGTAGCTCGGGAACCATGGTTATTACTACAGACTATATGCTTCCCTTGGAAGGTCCCGACTATTTGCTTCGATTGGTCGAACAACGGAGTGGTTGGTGTTGGTTGACGGGTGGCCAGAGTACTGCCTTTCTTCACCAAGTTGTGCGATCTTCTTCTTGAATAACTTTGGGGCTCAAAAGAAGACAACGTTCACATTGACAAAATTGGGGTTGACAGCTAAATAATTGTATTGAACGTTGATTGTTACTGTTGCTGTTCATCATCGTCTTTTTCGTTCTCGTTTTCCGTCATATTGGCCAAGCATATGGACGAAGAAGTTGTTTTCTTCCGCGACAACATTTTAATGTCCTTGATGGTTTCTCGAGGGACTGTACTACTCCACAGAGCATCTTGAAAATTCATGGGTTGCGGCAGCGTTTCGGGTGGTCGATACAAATACTGTGTTTCGGACGTTTCCACCACTCGCGTGGTGGTCGTTTGGTGGGGGAAGCTACGGGGCAGGTATTCCTTGTACGTGAACGTGTAACTGTGCGCAATCGCAAAATGACCATTTCAATCACCACACAATAATCGATCAATCCATTCGCCACTTCTTCCGATGTCCACGAACCTAGATGATCAATGATCCCGTGTGCTTTCAAATAAAAGATAATGACACCTTGCCACCAACAGAAAAAGACAATGCCCTTAACGCAGATGAATTTTCCCAACGGTCGCCAATTGATGGGATGCCGCAATTCGGCTTCGACGGCATGATACAGCATGACGAGACAATACAAAGCGTACATGACACTGAGATTTTGCAAAAAACACAAATAAGGGTACGCCACGAGCCATTCGAATTTGCCTTCCCCGTACACATTCGCCGACTCGCACAAGAACGTCAATAATGTGGCAATGCATTTGATGACAACATATTGCAAGACGCCGTGTTTGCATTGGAGTGTGAATTCTTCACCCAACTCCCAGGGCTCTAAAATCAGACTGAGCGGAAACGAGTGTTTGCCGAGTTGCGGATCCTTGTGTCGCAACAATTCCGTCAGCGCGTCTTGTCCACCCAGTAACGCCATGAGGTAGTAAACGAAGGAAGCAATCACGTAGGCTTCATAGAAATCGCGGACGGAATCAATGTAAATACGGGATTTGTGATAGCGCAAACTGAGATAGGATTGCATGGCATAAAGGGGCACCATCCATAGAATGCGCACGACATATTTTTGAACTTCGGGCATGTACCAATGCGTCAAATGCAAATACACCAAGCGCACCGACAAGATGATGGTTCCAATGACCATAATCCAGGCCGAATTGAACGCCGCGGTATCGACCTTCTTGTCCGAAAGAGCCCGGTACAAGACAATCGGCAAAAGTATCAACATGACAATCACGGTAACGTAGGCTATATAATTTCCAAAGCGTCGAATGAATTCTCGTATTTGTTTACGATAAGTCGTCGGTGCATGGGTTTGTGAGGGTAATTCATCATTATTGTTTGGAAGAAACGAATGACGCTCGTCTTCGATATTATTGTTGTCGTTGTTGTTGTTATTATTGTACGCAAGATTCGAATGCAATGCATCTTCGGAGCCATTGTGAACTGTTGTAGTCACCGTTCGAACGGTTCTCCGCAGAACTCGTAACCCTTCCAGCAGCGACAATTTAAAATTGCTGCTGTTGCTACTCGAGGACGAGTACGGATCGTTTTCCATCCTCAAAATGATGATTGATTGTTTGGATAAAGATATAAGTCGTGATCCTTTTGAACGACAGAAAATAATCAAGGGGCCAGAAAACAGCTCCGTCGCTCTTTTTTGCCTTTCAAGATGCTTATTGAATTCAGACACAACGAACTGAATACTTTTGAAAACAAGCAGTATCACCAAGATCCGGACGTTCACGATGAAGAAAATGGCATTAATTAACAACGATTGAATGGCTTTTTTTCATCGTGCCGCGCAATTCGTGCGGGCGGCCTATCGTTATCTCTTGTCGCTCTACCTGGTAAGGTTACCGTTCCAGTTTCAACGGTTGCTAATCATTGGGTGACGTTGGTGACGCCTTATACGCGACTCGCAGTACCGGTACCGTACCCGTACCTGGTATTGAAGGTGTTGCCTCACCATTCACACGACTGGAATTCAGTCATGAGTATGCATCGATTGTCTCGTGTTTTAGGAGACGTTCCGTCGCTATCTTTGCCAAGAATGGGTTGTGATATAAGCTAATGTAAATAGCCACAGATACATTGTATTTGTCGATTCATTACGTCAATTTAACCCCCCTGGATGACAAACAACTTTGGTGGGTGAGAAAGATGACGTCGACTTGTACAACTTTGTCTATACTTTGTAGAGAAGTGTTTTCGTGGGAGACGTAACAGCAAAACGCATAAAAAAATCGCCACAAGTCGACTTTGTTTAGGTACAAAGTATTCGCCTCGAACGTTCCGTGTTGTTTTCGAAATTAGCATTTTTGCTCCTAGTTGACTACTAAAAATAGTAAGAATACATGAAAGGAAATTCTGGAGTATTACCGCGCTGGACAAGTGGCGGAGTTGTTATCTCGATCCTGATGATAATGATAATGATGATGATTCGCCGTGTCGACGCCTGGACGCACTCTTCGTCTCGGCAACTTCTTTGCCGGTCAACCTCCCTGTATCTAGAATCGTCTCTGCATACAGTCTCCTCGACAGACTCATCGATCGACTGTACGAGCAAACTTTGGGATGAGGAGCTCCCCGTCGGTGCTCGATGTGTCGCTCTACAGTTGCAACAGTTGCAAGAGACAAATCAAAAGAATTGGATACCCCCAGGTTTGCATCCCCTTGAACTTGAATACGGCCTCCAATTGACCTCTTTCAAAACTCGAAATTCGTTCTTTCTGGGACGACTTGCTTTGCGACAAGTTTTGGATACGACGGAACCGATTTTGAAGGATGCGTACGGACGTCCGCGTCTTCCGGCAGGATACGTGGCTTCGATCAGTCACAAGGGCAACGTGGGTGTGGTGGCACTTTACAACCACCGATGCTGGGGAGTATCGGTGTAGATCTCGAATACAGTCAAGGGAATCCAAATGTGGCTCGCAAAGTATTGACACCCCGCGAACAAGAGTGTCTGGGACGAATATCGGTAGGTACCAACCAGGAGGATGATTTGTTTCTTGCGATGAGACGAGTGAATGTATGCTTGACTCACGCTCGTTCGACGCGGCATCAAACTTGCTATAGACAGTCACACCAGAAGAAGAAGTACTGTTACGTTTCAGTATGAAAGAAAGCTTGTACAAAGCCATGCATCCTTATCTGTGTCATTATGTCGGATTTCAGCAAGTGGAGGTTCAACCCACAACCGATGGAAGAGGAGAAGTCCAACTGTTGTTTCCAAATGCGACGCAATTGAGTGATGTGCAAATCTATTGGCAGCGGATGGGGCCCTACTTTTGAGTAGTTGTCGTGTGCTACCAGTGAGTCCGTCCATGGGGAAAGAAAATAGGAATGAATGAAAGGCTATCTCTCTCTCTCTACGCTTCGTTTCTATCAGAATAAAAAAGCTATACACGAAATCTGAGATCCTTCTCCGGATACCACCAGCCGTGAAAATCCATCGCACTGCGTTGTCCAGTCCATACTTTGCACAAAACCTTCATTGTTCGGGCATCCAACATTAACAGCGCTGTTTCTCGCCGCTTACCATCGTATATTTGACTTAACAATATGCCATCATCTTCACTCTTATTGCCAAGTGGCACAAACACGGGTTCGGACGGATAGACGGACTCTTCTCGGAAATAGGCCGCGATACGTTTCTTCTCATTGGACTGGTCCGGTTCATATTTGATCAAGCCCCATGCATCGTACTCGTCACTGCAGCCAAAGTACGTACCATACGCGTACACGTACCGGGGATTTCCCGGCTGTCGGGAATAGCGCGTCGTCGGCAATTCAAATCCTTGTCCGCTGGTCGGAATCCAACGGACTTGAACCTGTTGCGTTGCCATAGTACAGATCACATCACAAAAGTTCCTCCTCGTGAAATTCGGTTTCTTGCTTCTCGACTGTTTTGACATTGCTCCAATCGCATGAAATGATTTTCGGAAGTGATAATGTCGGGCGTACGATACGCGCACAGTCGGATTCGAACACTGTCCTTCTCGGTGGTTGCCGAAACGGTATGATAGAAAAAGATTTTTTCTTCGATTGTTTGGTCCACGACGATTTGTTGTGTTTCCAAATCCCATACGAGTATTCGCGTTGTATCCGTCTCCTTCATGGAACGAAGGAATCCGTCGGTGACCATTTTACGGACATCTTGCACATTGATGCGCAACGTTTGTACCACGACAATGGCATGACGATCGGTCAATCCAAAGGAATGAACGTAGGGGACACCATCGGGCGATGGTACTGACGCCACGGCCGTACGGACGCCCTTTGTTCGTGCACCAAGACGAGATGGGGACCTGCCGTTGTCAAAGTGACGGCGACGTTGTACGTTACGCTCGGATCGGTCCAGGAATACGCCGGATGCGCCGTTTCCAAGAATTCGTACTGCAGTCGTGGCCCCTTTTGCAATGGAGACGCCGTGGCGGACGACGATAGAGTGTCGAGCGTGTCGGGATGAATTTGCGAACGCGGCGGTGCATCTGTAATAGTCGTGATGGGACCCTGTGAATCATATTGCCACACATTGACGCAGGTGTTATCAAAGGTCACCGAATGATAAATCGCTTGCGCTATCTGCCACCACGTTCCTTCGAGACGTTTCTTGTCGCGCAATAACCTCCCGGTAGAAATTGTAGGGACTAATCGAGATTTCTCTTTCACTTTTTTGTAAAAGTTCGTTTGCACAAATTTGGTTTGAAAGGAAACATGTTGACCATCCCAACGATATCCGGATAATTTCGCCAATCCATCGAAAATGTGCGAATACTGTGTGTGTTTACCGATTTCCCACAATCCGGCACCATTGCGAATCAATATTCCCGACGGTAAATCTGGTGGGAAAGTGCCTTCGATCTCGGTCAATTTCTTCCATTCGTTGATTTCGTCGGGTGCACTCGTAATCCAATCGACGAAATTCACGTCTTTGTGATGATGATTGGTTTGCTGGAACGTTGTGGGCAAAGTAAATCCCCCAACACACCTACTAACACTTATCATCAAAAACGAAAGAAGTAATAGTCGTTGCATCATTTATATAAAGAATGAACAAGCAACCAGGAATTAGGACTAAGGGAAATAGAATAGAATGAGAAAGGACGAGTGCGAGTCAGTCGTCGTCATCATCAAGCGTTCGCCAAAGATAGTACTACGTATGTATCAAACTCATGACTCAAAATCCAGTCTTTCGACGTTGACAGACAATTATTACTACTTTATTTCATGTTTGGACGACGAATGAAATAAATAGAAAGCAAATAATTATTTTTCACCAAGTGTGTTTCACAAAGATTGCCATGATGCATACGAAACGAAATCGTCAGGCTTTTCGATGTGGAGGGAACGGTTCATGACGTTTGAACGACAATCGAGATGGTTCATCATTATTGATTTGAAAAGTAAAACAAAAATGGAAAGAGAGTTGCAAGCAAGAATACTTGTAAATGCGAAGATCGTGACTCACAAAAGAAATCCGATCGCGGCAAACGTCACAAACATTTTGCAGCCTATACCCGGTGGATTATTATTATTTTCGAAAGTAAAACAGCAGATACGTGGATCCATTTTCCAAGACTTGTTTCGCCTCACATTGACTCACATGTTGGTCATTAATGGCAAACCACTGATTATGAACTTTGACACTGGCCGTGTAATGTCCCGACGTCAGCGTTCCGTAATGATTGACGGTGCCCATTAAATCGTACGAAATGTCGGGAGTCGCTCCACCGCTGTCGTTGTCGTCGTCGTCGTCCACTTGGCGGGCTTCACACCAGTGCGGCAAATAAATTCCCATGTTCAAATGGCGTTCGGGAAAGGACACGGAATCTTCAATCTTACGACTGTTATCAAACCGCTTCAAATGCAAAACCAACAAACGGGGCAGTCGACGTATCACGTGTTGTTGTTTGGTAACCGTTTTCTTGTGGCAGACAGGACAGTCCACTGGATCGGCTAATGTTTCCAATGATGTGAAATTCTTGAGGCACGATTCGACCGAAAGTTTCGATGGTTGACGTTCGACCTCCTTCGATAAAGGCAGTGAGATACTCATGAACGATTCTGTTTGAGATCGCTTGTTACGACACTCCTGGCAGATCAAAACAGACCGGAAACTACCGTCAAACAGGCTTTTGACTAGACCAGTCTCCTTCACTTTTCCATCCACCTCGCTTTGTCCTAATGCCTGACGGATGCTGGTGTGAAATTCATTGTCGCTAATCACCCAAATACTTAGAGAATGTGACGACAATTTGTACAATCACCAACCTCACGTACCTTTTGGACAAGCCATCGAGAAATCCGTGTAAAAATTCGTGTGCATCGCGTTGTTCGTAACCCGCAAGATGAGTCAAACCGGGACATTTCCAAGTTGTTAAAAGCATTTCGGATCCCACTAGTGGATACCCAAGCTGCCGCTGCTGCTGCTGTTCGATGACGTCTCCTTGTTTCGCTTCTAACAAATCCAAAGCATTCACTCCTCGAGCACTCCCGAAATAGTGTAGCACCAAACGATCCATGGCACAAGCGACACACACGGGAGATCTTCGTGAACGATGTTCTTGACATGTAGCAAACGGATGCTGAAAATCTTCCAGAAAGTATTTTTGAACGAAAGGGCATGCTATGAGGCATTGAAGTACGGAACTCTGATAGCAAGTATTGCCTAAGTTGAACATTCCGACGGGAGCAGGTGCAAAATACCGTCTTTTGGGTCCCAATGTCCGCTGCTCCTCGGCAAAGTTACGCATCGACCCGGAAACTTCCGGTGCCAAGGACTCGACTTCTCCGTGAAACAAAATTTGTCGTTGCCGACACGCCCGGGCACCTCGCACGTGCGCATCCGGGACGATAGAAGGATATGTGGCATACATGCCCCTCCAAAAGATTCCTTGATCGGGAATGTGAATGAACCGATAAGCATCGAACGAACGTTGAACTGGATGCTCTTTCCACGACAACCAAGGTAAATGGATGGAAAGGTCAATACGTTCTTTTTCTGCATCAAAGATTTCGTGCTGCACGAAATCTCCACACCTCAAAACAGTAGACTTTGGCCTGGTGGTCACATGTAACGGCTGTAGCACACAAGATAGAATACGCAGTTAGAAAAAGAAAAAGTGCGCCACCCGCCCGTAATCAAATACGTACCAAAATTATGATTCGATTCCAAATTGTGGCGCAACATGTGCTGCAACCGATCAGGACCGCAAGCCGCGACCGAACACTGCAAGCATTGCATCAAACCCTCATCGGTGTTGCATTCCTGACACATTCTTCCGGAAAAGATACATCCTCTTCCATCGCACCAAACAGAGTCAGCTTCGGCTTTTCCTTCCGCAGCCAATAACTCAGACGACTCTGTCGATACTGCTCCATCCACATTTGCGTTTGACGCCGGGCACGATCTTGTTCGGCTTGATACACCGCCGGGTCGTGTATTTTGTGCAAATACGGACGATGATCTCTCCACGCCATCATGTACTGCAATGCCATGGGCTTTGAATCCGATTTGCGCTTCTTTTTGGACGACAATGCGTCCCCCATGCGTTTCGACAAAAAGGCGGTGCGGAGCTTTTCAATGTGGGATTCCTGCGTATGCAAATTCCAATATCGATTCTCGTCCAAGAGTCGTTCGGGCGTTTTGTATGTGTGTACAGGCGTTTCATTTGTTTTGGCTTCGGGTGCTTCCGCCCTGGGGGTATCTTCGACTACCGTCGAAGACACTTGAGGCGGTGGATCAGTCTCGACCAATTCTTTTGCTTCAACGGATGCTGATTTCACAGTCTCCGGTTCTACTAAAATTTCGGAATCTACTGGAAGATTTTTCGGATCTTGATGTGTCGATTCAACCGCGGTCGGCGAATGCTGTTCCGCAGCTTCTTCTAGTTTCACTGGTTCCGTTGACAAGGATGGATTGCTTGGCAATGTTTCGACACCGACAACTTTCTCCGTGTGACTCATTTCAGTCGCTTCTACCACAGCCGGCCTTGGTAGCGGAGGCCCCATAGTCGTAGTAGAGCCTTCTGGTAGCGAATCATCGGAACGATGCGGGTGTTCCCCGTGCCTTCGGGCACTACCAAAGCTATTGTTTCTTTGTTGCTGGTCGTCGTTTCCTCACAATCCCGTTCATGCTGATGCAACTCATTCCAATCCCGCGTATACGGATGATGCACATCGGTAAAACCCCGCATTTGCAAGACCGTCCGCCGTTCTTGTTCTTCTCCGTACAAAATGGGCATATCACGCACGGCCCGAAATTCTTCACTGCCCTGAAATTGGGTTCCCAAATGCAAGGCGTGGACCGGATTTTGTATCATCCAGTGATTCGGGAGTGTTGTGCTTTGTGCTAATTCGAGCGATAACGTGTACGGCAAACATTCTAACAAATGCGGGCATTGTGGCGGAGTATCCGGTTGTGTCAACGAAGCTTCCGCGCGTTGTAAAATGACTTCATAATCGGGAAATTCTTCTTCCAAAATGACTTTGCGCTTGTTCTTTGTCGTGCTATCGACTGATACGGATTGATTGCTATTCATGGTAAAGTTCCTGATAGAATTAGTGTGTGTTGTCGATGCCTTTGTTGTTGTAAAATGGAAGTACATAATATTATGTACATGCAACAAAAAAAATCAAAATGCGCTGCTGCGATCTACAGGGCCAGTCGGGACTCAAATGCAGTCCGGGCCATATCGATCCAATAGTTTCACAGTTTAGTTTCCAAGCCAAACGAAATCAATCTATAAGTCAACACATCTTCATAAAAAGACGTATTTATTCAAATTTATTTATATCCTACAACTATCTCTTTCTACGTAATATGTTTCATTCATTAGCCCAATGACACTGTCGTGAACAACTTTATTCGCAAGCTGAAGTTTTGTCGCGTCATATATTTTACCCGATGGACCCTTTTCTTGATGCAATTCCTAGATCCGGTAACGGAGTAACAACCCAAATAGTTCAGGTGAACTGGCTACAATGTTGGTTGTTTGGAGCATTTGAATGGTGCACGAGAACTGGTTACAATGTTGATCGTTTGGAACATTTCAATGGTGCAGCGAATCTATATGGATTATTATTAGTTAGAATATCATCACAAACGACATGAAGTATTGATGGTACAACAAAGAGTGTTCCGGAGTGAGTGATGCAACGTCTCAAAACAGCAATAAGCAAACAATCACAAAGGACCCCAGAATGAGTAATATGCGTGACAGATATTCGGTCGCATGTAGTTCCGAGGTCGAGTAGTCGTAGGGAGGATGGTACAAATGGTACAGCCGTGCCAAAGGCCGGGAAGGTCGTAACTCATCATCTCGTATCATGGGATCCGGAATCGTACGGGGACGACTGGGACGGGCCGGTATACGGCGCTGTCGTAACACAGAATCGTCCTTGCCCTCCTTTTCCGCACAAGGTGTGTAGGTTGTTGTATCATTATTTAAGGTCTTTTGTTGCTCGACTAAAGCATAAATGGGAATCACGGTCGGTACCGCACACGGTGCCTTGCAAACGGGACAAACACGACGACTCTCGTCGACATCGAGCGAACCTCCCAGCAGTCGTTCTCCGGGTAACATGCCCGGTTCGAGCCATCGATACAAACAAGGCCAACAATAGAGATGGCCGCATTGTGTTACGACCGGTTCAATGACAGAATCAAGGCAGATATTGCATTGAAAGCGGTATAGTGAGTTGTTGTCCTGGCAACGACTGCTCGTTGTTGAAGTCATGTGTGTGGGTGTCAGTCAAACGACTTCTTCGCTTTTCACGACAATCGACGCTGTTTTTTGCATCTAACAATTGTAAGGCCCTCTACCACTGAATCGGGAAGACACGGAAAGAGATAAGTGGAATGTGTCAGAGACTTTTCGTTATCAACAGCAACAAATAAAACTGCAACTAAACCGGAAAATACACTGCAGCCAGAAATTAGGCGACCTTCTTGAAGCTTGAAATTTTGCATAAAGAGTGTAGATGCTACAATTTGGACCATAGTCCAGCGAAGTTGACGCCATCCGATTTGAACGAGTCGCGGATAAAGCGCGGTGCGACAACTCAAACTGTTGCAATTATTGTTGACTTTCAAAATAACTAGACTGTTTTCTATTATTATTCGACAAGCAACCAACCGTACGTTGTTTGCCGTACATTACTAAAAATGGGTCAAGGCGGCACATCGTGCCTGAAATGAAATCTTCCAGGGCGGGAAGTGGATTTGCGTCCGAAAGACGCAGTGGGACATTTTATTCGAAACAAAACAGCGTCTACCAACCGTCGTTTCCTCGCTGACTGTCGTAACGACCGCGAAAGCTACTATTGCGTCCACTATCTCGGCTGCTGCTGCCACCACGTCCATCGTCTCTGCTTATTGTGTAAGCGCCATCACGACCACGTGCCTTTGGCTTGAAATCACGACCCGAAGATGGGAAATCACCGCGTCCTCGAGGACGTCCAGCGGATCCTCCGCGTCCGGCATTGTAGGGACCGCGGCTACTGGTGCTGCTACGGGCAAAGCGGCCGCCGCCACCGCCGCCTCCTCTGCCGGGGCTACTGTAGACACGCCCAAAGTTATTACCACGTTCCACTTCCATTTCTTTCAAGATAGAAAATGTGTTTCCGCCCGCGTCGACGTCTTTGCTAAATTCGACCAATTTCTTGGCATCCTCCAAACTCATGTCGAAAATGGCGGTCTTATCGTCGCGGGCAAGGATCTTGCCAATATCATTCTCAAAAGTAAGATCGGCACTCTCGCGACTCAATCGAGCCAACTTACTGACGGTGAACAATACATCATTCGGGGCAACCGAGCGGCGCTCGTTCATCATTTGAACCGTCACCATACCAACTTCACCGGTCAACAACGAGCGGCTTTCGACTTGGGTGGCCCGACGTGAAATGGCGGCCAAACACCGTGCCACCACTTTGACTGGATCTTCGTCTTCATCGGCGAGCAGAGCAGCTGCCGATTCTTCAAAGTGTGTCGACACTTCTTCGGGAATACCCTGACAGGCCAAAGCAGACGTCTTGGCGGCAGCATTCAAGGCCGCTTCGATCGAAGGTGGGCCCGTCAGCTGGAATCGAAAGTTGTGACCCAGATCTCGCTCAATACGGACAATATCACGCGACTGTTGGGGATTGAACATGAGAACACTGACACCCTTGTTTCCAGCGCGACCGGTACGTCCCGAGCGGTGCACATATGTGTCGACATCGCGAGGAGGATCCATTTGTACAACCAAGTCGACATCTTGAATATCAATCCCACGTGCCGCTACATCTGTCGCGACCAACACATTAAATGCACCAGCGCGAAAGGCATTTAGTGTGGCATCTCGTTGTTTTCTGGCTGACATCACCGTGCAATGCCTGTGCTGTCAAACTTTTAAAGACTCCACCCGACACAAGCTCGTCGGCCATTTTCTTGGTTTCGCAAAAGACAATAGTCTTTCCGAAAATCTTTGTTGCAAATGTTGCTTTTTGGCCTTTTTGGCAGCAGCAGCCACCGGGTTGTGAAATTCGTTCTCACTTTCGTCAGTGGCGCTTTCACTGTCTCCACCAGCATCTTTGGATATTTCGACGGCAATAATATCTTCCAAAATAGCCTTCTTCGCCGACACACCGGGTGGTACTTGAACGGCCAAGTGTCGAACGGTGGACGCGACACGAGCGTCTTGATTTCCCGTCGCGTCAATTTCCAACACGTTGCGTTGATATCTGCGGCCAATTTCGTTGACCCATTTGGGTGTAGTCGCGGAAAACAAAAGGCACTGTGTCTTGTCTTTGTTGGATTTTCCAGCACCTTCTAAAATGACTTCGACGTCTTCGGCGAAACCCATATTCAACATTTCGTCAGCTTCATCCAAAACTACAATTTGCAATTCATTTAAACTCAGCGTCCCACGATCCAAATGATCCATCACACGACCGGGAGTACCCACCACAATATCCAATCCTTGTGACAATGCCCGAGACTGTGGATCATACGAGACACCCCCGTGAAAGACATCCACATACAATCCCAACGGTTCCGCCACGGCCGCCAATTCATCCTTGACTTGCCGGGCCAATTCACGCGTCGGGCACAAAACCAACATTCCCGGCAACCGTCCCCGGGGCAAACGCCCATTCGCTTCCCGTCGATTCGCCAACAACTTGTTGAGACGAGCAATGGAAGGCAAACCAAACGCCAATGTCTTGCCCGTCCCGGTGCGACTGCGACCGATGACATCCCGACCGGCCAGGACCGGATCAAAGGCTTCACCTTGGACTTTGGTAAAATGCGTAATGCCCCGTGAATTGAGGACATCGAGGACACGTGAATCCAAACCAGCTTGAATCCAACGAGGATTGGTGGTGCGAAGAAAGTTGGGGTCGGTAAAGTCCTGCGTTGAAAAAAGGAGGAAAATAAAAGTAAGTGAGTGAGGGAAACTGTTGCTGCAATTGAATCACATCAACAACAACATCCATTGCTGTTTGTTTGCTTCATACAACTCCACTCCTGTACGTACTTCTTCTGTAGCAACTAAGTCGGTCCGCATCGGTTTCGATCCCTGAATGTGTGCGGGTTCGACACTTCCAAGAATTTCATCAATGGCGGAATCAAGGTCTTCATCGTACACGGTCGCTTTCGTACTGAACGCGAAGGAACGCAATTGCTGCGCTTGTGGTAACTGACGAATGGTAGTTGTGCTAAAGGCACGAACGGCATGACGCCGCAAGTGAGTTGAAACCAGCCACAACATGACAAAGAAGAATCGAGAGGATACAGTCGTCAGCATAGAAAAGAATTTCAGCTCGTGAAAATCAACGTTGGTGTGAATGTGCTTTATCTAAATCGGAAAGCAAAGGATTCGTTTTGTCTTTGAATCTTTATATTCGTTAAAGATAGAAAGAAAGATGCCGAGAGATCGTTGTAGCAACACCAGTTGATCGAAATGTTCTGCGCCAGCAACAAAGGAAAAGACACGCAACAATAAAAAAAAAAGAAGTGATGGGTGGTGGCGGTGAAAGAAAAAAAAACAACGCAGAAAAAAAGCAGCGATGCGTGGAACGATGGCGTGGTGGACGGAAGAAGGAAGGACGGCAAACATCACTGTTTTGAGGAGTACGGTACCGGTACCTGGTACAGGTACCAGGTACGGTACCTGGAATACTTTGTAGCCCAAAGTGTTGGTTTAGAGAAACCACGACTGGATTTCAGTCATGAGTTACACTATTGAGAGGATTGTATCGCAAAGAAGAACAGCAAGGAAGAACAGGCGAATGAAAATGCATTCTGTTTGATGTGTCTATGCGGGTCTGTAGGCATTTTGAGGTAGACGGAAATCTATTGTGGGACATGGAATAAAATATTTCCATATGAAAACCCAAAATGGTTGTCCAGATCTTCTGGACGCGCAAAAACACATTATACAGAAGATCCGTCAGAAGCCCCGATACATGCTTTTCCAGATTTTCTGGACAGGCAAAATTTTATCCAGATTTTCTGGACATGCAAAACCACATCATACAGAACTTCCGTCTGATGGCCCAAATCCATCTCCAGATTTTCTGATTTTCTGGATACGCAAAACCACGTCATACAAAATTTCCGTCTGTTGGCCCAAATGTTTATTTAGATTTTCTGGATACGCAAAACCACGTCATACAAAATTTCCGTCGGTTGACCCAAATCCCAAATCCCAAAAAATGTTTGTCCCGATTTTCTGGAGACGCAAAACCACGTGATACAAAATTTCCGTCTGTTGACCCAAATGTTTGTCCCGATTTTCTGGATACGCAAAACCCCAAATGCCCTACAAAATTTCCGATTGATGACCCCAAATTGGAGACGGAAAACTACGAGATACAGAATTTCCTAGCGTTGACCGCAAATGCATCTCCGGATTTTCTGGATACGCAAAAATACTCATTACAAAATTTTTTTTTCGTGTCTCTCGGCTCTGCGAGCAGCATTTGTAAAAAATGAAAATGCGCAAATGCTATAATACGCGAACATAATGACACCAAAAAACAAAAACAAATAATAATCAAGAGTCAAGCATATACAAATTTGTCTAATCGTTATGGCTGCTGTGCTTCAATATCTTCCTCGTCGGACGACAAAAGCGCACTCTCCTCATCGTCAACATCATAATTGACGACAACGTGATCAAAGCCGTTCTCCAATGTCTAGCTCCACAAACGATCCATTTGATCTTAATCAATTTCACCTACTTGATGAGTTTTTTCGGCCCTCCATAGTATTCAACAAACAACCAAAATGACACGGCACAATGTGATGTTCGGGCCTGCTCATGGCAACATCATAGGAGCCTTGCAAAAGAGATTGTTGTGACCGGTCTGGAGTAACCCCACGAATGTATTGTACATCTTTCTGCAACAAAGCACGAACGGGAATGGCAGGGACCGTGTAATCCAGCAGGAAGCGGGTGCGAATAATCTTTTTCATTTGCAAAGCCTTGGCGTACGTGGCATTCGACAAAATCTTGCCAGCCAACACTATCTTGTAGTCTATGATTTCACTCAAATCGGTCGAGTGCGAAATGTTGGGATGCTGTAAAACACTATTACGAGAAAAGATACGAATCTTCAAGGTCGGAAAATCACGGACGAGTTTCTCGCAAACCGCGGTACCGATCTTGCCGCCGGCTTCAATGTAGTAAAACTCTTGCAAATGCGGAATGGACGCGATCTGATGGTACACGGATGCGGCCGTCATGGTATCGCCGGTCCAAATTCGAATGTTTTTGTCTTTCAGATACGCGTTTTGCTCAATCAACTGAACCATAGCAACGCCTCCGTCATTGAGCAGTTTCATCTTGTTAAGATTGCCCAAACCGAAGTATCGCATGCCGTTTTCACGGTGTTCCTTGCGCATGCTTTCGAGCATGTTTTGATTTAAGTCGTCGTACCGCTTCGGTGTCATGTAATCGATGGGTTTACGGAGAAGGCAGATCATCCGTCCAATGTGCTTTCTGGCAATGCAGTAGCGCGGACCGTAGTAAAAGTCACAGAACAGACGGATCATGATGTGACAAATGACGTGGATGGTATAGAACTCAACGCGCAAAGGGAAGTAGCGCCGGTAAGGACTGTACGCTTGGAACAAGTTGACTTCGGGGATGGTCATAAAATTACCCAAGCCACCATTGTGTGCAATGAAAACAAGATCTTGCTGTTTGGCGGGCAACATGGGCGGTGATTTCTTCTCGTAAGCACGCTCCGTTCCGAACAGGTAGTCCCAAAACGGCATGAAAACCGAATAGTTGCAATCGAGAAAGACTTGATGGCCTGTGTGGAAGGCCAGTGTGTACAATAAATACTTGAGCGGCGAGTACTGGTGCGTGAAGAGGGCGTTTCGCACAAGCACGCTCGAATTGCCCCACGCATGCAATGCATCGTAAGTGATGACATAGAGTGCAATGGCGACCCAGTGTTGACAACCCTGCCATAGAAACGGTGCAAAGAAGACGGAACTTAACGTGACGGCGTAAATGAAATGTTCGAACAAGCTGTGGACCGTAGATGTGGTCGGCAAGGTTTGAACCGAGAGATGATGCAAGCCGTGCATCGCTTTCATCAAGAAAGACGTGTGCAAAAGTCGATGCGCAACGTAGTAAAGGGGCTCGTCAAAGATGACATGAGCCGCAAAGACTTCCCAAAGGCACGACGAAATATCGGTTGCATCGGCAAAGAACAGAGACGGCAAAGCAATCTGGAGACCGACTTGGGGGTACATGTGGAGGATGTAGATCGTCATGTACTCGTGCTTTTCGCGTTTCAACTGGTCTTGCTTCAACTTGTCGACGTAGTTCTCCATGTCCACGAACAGATAATACAAGGACAACACCACTCGCATGAAGACGATACGAGCAATGGCGATCGCGTAAATGTTCCAGACGGGAGTGAGCTTGAAAAAGGGAGCGGGGCCGACGAATAGACGCCAATCGTAGCGTGTGTTGCGTTGCCAAAACGCCGATGCAGTATGAGTTCGTTTCTCCTTTGTGACTTCCATCGAAGATGCGTTCGACGACGAGGAAGTCGACGACGCTTCTTCCTTGATTTTGGGACGGAGACTCATGTTGTATCGTTCACTTCTTTTGAGATTTGAGAATTGGCGAACGCAGAATGAGTGATCGACGAAAACTGAGAGATTGCCGGTACAAACGTGAGACGTGGCCGACATTAGTCACTAACATCCTTCATGAAAAGAGATTATCGTCACAGTTCACTCTTGGGACGGCTTAGTTATAAGGTGTACACGCCTTAGCCGCTTGTGTTGAAAAAGTAGCTCTCTAGAGGGCGCGACTTAATACATTCTGGACACGGCGTTAAAACGATAATCCCAGCTTCCACCGGTGCGTTTTGGGACTAGAATGCATGAAACAATCGAACATACACCTTCTTTCGAGCCCTGGGAACTAATACATACAAGTAATATACAGTACCAGGTAGCGTCGAGCGGCGCGAAGGTGCAGGAATTTTCGATGTGTACAACAGGGATTTTCCTTACATATCTGGGTACCGCTAAACCAAACACGAAGACAAAGAAACGTATACTGCGACAGTGTCGCTGTACTAAAAAGTACAGTGGTGAATGACGTTATGACGTCAGAAAGATACCCCTAGTCCTGAGCAGGATGCCACTTGGAATTTCGGCAAATAATGAAGAATGAAAAGTGGAAAATTCAGTCGAATGTCAAGATTAGATTCTGACGATTAAAAAATTAGGAATAAAATGTTTAACTTCAGAATGAAAGGAAATAATTCAACGAAACAGAAAACGTATCCGATATTTTGGAATGAACGTGTAGATTTGGGACCAAATATCACAGATTACAAGTGTGGAATGTCTTCGACGTTTTCCTATTCGATCTCGTTTGACACTCATCAACTTTTTGAACTATCTTGTCGAGCGAAAACGAAAGAACGTAAGATGAATGCATTGGCTTTATTATTGCTCCTGTTTTGTTGGTACGAAGGAGCACAACCAACGCCGGATGATGCTTCGAGATGCGCCAATGGAGAAAATCGAACGGCCGACAACACGTACGACTACATTGTGGTGGGCGCTGGTGCCAGTGGTGGCTTGGTCGCCTCTCGTTTGGCCCGAGCCGGATATCGCACGCTTTTGCTGGATGCCGGTCCTCGGTTTCGTGATGAACCGAGCGTTACAGTACCGTTGTTGTGGCCCTTGTCGACGGAAGACCGCGACATTGAATGGCGGTTTCGCAGCTCGAACTCGGCGCTCGATCCGGGTCGTGACGCCGTCCTTTATCCCCGCGCATCCACCATCGGCGGCAGTGCCTTGCACAACGCCATGTTGGCCATGTATCCGTTTCCCGACTGTTTCAGCAACTTACAACAACTTACGGGAGACGATGAATTCGCCGAAAGCAAGATGAGAGCGCGCTTTCAACGCATCGAGAAGTGTGAATACATTCAATCAAACAACAAGCTGTTGAAGAAAGGGCACGGTTTCCAAGGGTTCATGAGCACAAGTTTGGCGGATTTGGGACTGGCGGTGAAACCTGGTTTTCTCGATCCCCAACTTGTGGCCGTCGTCAATCGATTTCTCTTGACCGCTATTCCGCAGAATCCGATTGCTCGTTTCTTCCAAAGCCTAAAGAAATTTCCCAAGAATCTGCCGCTCATTTTTGATATTAATGCTCCGGGTGCCAATCTCCGCGAAGGAGCTCACTTGACACCCAGTTCCATCAGTCCAGCCAAGGGTAGCGTCCGATCCAGTGTCGCCGATCTCATTTACGAAACCGAGCAGTCGACGTCGACCTTGACTGTCAAGGACAATTCGTTTGTCACCCAAATATTGTTTGATACCACTACCGGCGATACTCCCATTGCATACGGCGTCCAAGTGCAAGAAGGGACGGCGTTGTACAGTATCGCTACCGGCCCACGAACGGTGGGAGACGAAACAATGTACTTTGCCAACAAAGAAGTCATTCTCGCCGGCGGGACGTTCAATACACCCCAGATACTCATGTTGAGCGGTGTTGGTCCCTCACAGCATCTCGTTGAACACAACATTCCCATGTTGGTTGATTTGCCCGGTGTTGGTGAGAATCTTCATGACAAGTTAGAAGCGACCATGAATTGGCAAATGCCTCGTACATGGAAACTATTTCAACAGGGATGCACTTTTTGAAACCTACACCGGAAGATGATCCTTGCTTTGTTCGATTTCAGAATGGTGAATTTCCCAGTCTATATTCTTCGTCGGGGACATTGATAGCGATTCAACGCAAATCCGATCCGTCATTGCCGTACCCGGACATGTACGTGCAGATTGTGGTCAACAAGTTTCAAGGATACCAGGACGGGTGGGTCAATCTGACATTCTACGATGGCGAAGAGGATACGCTATCGATCCATACCATGAATACACGGTCGGGACCGGGCAAAGGAACTGTTCGACTCGCATCATCGAGTCCTTTCGATTCGGTAAAAATTGATTTCAATGGATACGACGATATCGATTTGGAAAAGACGACTCGTGTCTTCGAAGACATGCGTAAAGCATTCCGTCGGTTGCAACGGCTGGGTGTCGTCGGCGAAGAAATTGCTCCAGGATACGATGTCAAGTCGTTTGATGATGTGAAGGCGTGGGTCCGAGCGAATGGATGGGGTCATCATCCAATGGGGACCGCTAAAATTGGAAGTGGCGACGATGTCATGGCGGTGGTGGACGGGCAACTTCGTGTCCGTGGCGTCCAGCGGCTGCGCGTCGTCGATGCGAGCGTGTTTCCCGATCAAGCGGGCTTTTATCCGATGGTTCCTGTGTACATGATGGCTGAGAAAGTGGCAGATGATATTCTTCGTGATGCCGACTCAACAACATCGCAGTGCGGCTAAGCTTGACTTTGATGCAAAGAAGCGATACATATCAAAAGTCAACATCTTCTACACGGATGCTTTTGTCGACTTTTTGTTCAACTTCTTGAATAAAAACGAGGAAATGCGTAACTGCGTCTGCAATGTTTACAAAGGAAGCAAGTGCTCGGGTAGTTTGGACAAGTCAGGCAATGGCATGGGGCAATTGAGCGATCTGGAATTGACAAGCAATAACGGACGAATCATCGACAGAAATTCATTCGGATGCAGGATGCTGCATGCCATATCGGCCGAGCCTAGCGACCAACATTGTTTTTACATTTCCTTTGAGCCCGTGGCAGACTAGAATGGAAAGATCAAATGCCAGACAGAGGGAGACTTAACTGCTTCTGACTTGTTTAATCCTTCCGATTTCGATGCATTGGATGCCTACATCGTTGAAAGAGGCTTGGATCCTGCGAATGGTTACAAATTGTCCGGTTAGTACGAGAGATACTTTGCGATTAGTGCGGATGCGGTCAAAAGAAATGTACTCTTGATGCAACAAGTCGATCCGTGACTTTCCGTGTGTAAACTAAAGCTACTGAAGGAGTGTTGCTTTGCTAGGGAGTACGATGCGTGATAAAGTGGTGGAAAACTGTCTCTCGATGAGTAACTCGCATCACACACAGATTTGGCTGCAGAATAGATAGGTAATCATCTAGTCAAGTTTTTTTAAAGATGCTAGAGGGACTTATGCAAACTGGCAACTAGAGTCAGCGGAACCTTTTTTCAGTAAGAGACCTTATAAGCTCAAGTCCCCAATCCCCTATGTTCAAAATTTCCTGTTTACTATGCTCCATTTTTGACATCAGTACAAGTACCGCTTCAGTCATATCATCGCCATAGTCACAATGTCGCAATCACAAGAAGAAGGCGTGTCATACGCATGCGTCGTCAGATTTATTAGCACATTTAACTCTATTCTCTATTCTGCCTTGTCATTTACATTGCTTTGCATAGTCGTTTTGTCATAATTCCTGTTCGTCTTTCGTCTTCCGGCAATCGACAACCAAAGCAACGACAATTATTAAAAGAACACAATGCAGCTCATTCCGTCAATCTTATTGCAACGAAACATCTCAAAGACAAGGCAATAGTGAAACATTCACATTTTGGAAAAGATGAAGATCCACCTTTTCCTTCTACTCACTTATTGCAGATTCGTCGATGCAACCATCTTCCCTCTCTTTCCCCGTTTGGGTTGCTTCGCTCGTTTCGCCACCTTCCGGTTTGATATTGGAAACCAACACCAATACAGGAGATACTTTCGTGACGACAGCGCCATGTCATTGTGGCAAACGGGTCGTTACGTGGGCGCCGAAGCCATTCGAGAATATGTCGACTTTGTGACCCCTAAGAACCCCCCTGTGGTCGTCGAATGAACAGCTGGATGTGATCGTAAAGTTCGTGCAATTCGATCGAGACTCCAATCAATGCCAGTTCTTGGCCTTGTATCATTACAACTACGAGATTGATGAGTCTTTGGGAACTATTGCTACGAATTACACCGTCGCCAACATGGTCAAGTTGTTCTTTAATGTCAAACGGCGCTAAATTCCCCGGATCCACGTGTTTTATACAGAAGATTATGTCAACTTACTGTTCGGAACGTTCTTTGGTACAGCCGAGACACGTGCGTACATTTGCGACGTTTACGAAGGAAGCACTTGTGCCTCCCAGTTAGATCCGCCCACCGATTGTGCGGCGCAATTGAGTGCGTTGGATCAAGCAGGGACGAATGGACGCGTCGATGGGAACTCGGTGGGTTGTCGTATCTTGCACGCCGTCTTGGCGGAATTCCGCAGCGTGCATTGTCCCCACATTTCGTTTGAGCCTTTGGCCGACTTTCAAAATCAAATCAAGTGTCAAACGGAAGGAAGCTTGACCGTGTTGGATCTATTTACGGCCGAGGATTTAGAGGCGTATGACGAATATGCCATAGCAAGAGGTTTGGATCCTAACATGGGACATGACTGGACCGATGGCAGCGTTCGCCTCCTTGCCTAAGCTGGAATGCCGCCAATCGAACGCTTCTACTTTTTACGAACCTATTTTGTAACTTTTGTAGCACCGCATTAAACAGTAAGCGATCTTCTTTTCTGTGATGGTTAAGGCTGCGTATGCTGGTCATGAAGGTAATAACATCATGATAACCATCACGAACCAGGGGCCCCTAATTTTTTCTCTGCGTGTGCACAGCGTGCAGTATGCAGAACCGCTTTGAACGCTAGTACGACACAAACACGATTTAGGAGATTCCCTCCAACAAGCGCCGAGATCTTTTGTCGTTGTGCAAGGTAGGAGAAGATCATATGTATTTACTCCGTATTGATTATTATTCCGTCATTTCTTTTTACTTAGGAAAAACAGTATTATCTGGTTGTTGTTGTTTTAAAGCATGAAGGAAAGCACGAGTCGATTCTTCGCGAAAGAAAACAAAAAAGACGATGAGGTCAGTCGATCGTCGTCGCCCGTCGAGAAAGGTGAGACTGCATTCGAACGGGCCTCGATGAATGTATTCAATCAATTACCCAACGCTACGAAGCAGACAACACATGAAAAAAAGCGACGACTTGGAGGAATGCTTACGGCGCGCGCAATACGAAATAGAATACGATGCGTATCGTGGTATCAAGACGTTATTACTGAATGAGGGCAATGAGATTCCCCCGAGTCCCTGGCAAGTGTGTCAATTTGGGAGTGTTTCGACAGCTTCTTCAAACGCCACAACATCCATGATTGAATCGATTTATCAATGTTCCTGTCCAACCTTACAGGAATGGTGTGACGATATACACAAAAAGAGTAAGCGACGCAAATCATCGACGCCTCGAAAACAATATGGGTGTCACAACAATCCTTTCTGTCTTCTGTCGTCGGGAGGTGTTCTGGAAGATATTAAAAGGATCGATGGCAAGCCTTTGGACAAACGCTGCGTGATACCGAGAGCCCTAACCAGACGAATGTTTACCCCGCGGACACGCAGCAATTACTCAATCGCATCCGCACATCCTTTCGCGTACCGACAGAACGCATACGACGCTACTACCACGATTTAGTGGGACCCGAACGCGTCGAAGAGGGTTTACGGGCCGTCCGGAAACACAACGATCATCTCGTATTCTCATTGGAAGACGTTATCGAAGAAGAACCCGACGACAATTACGTTGACTCGTTGATTCTCAGTTGTCCTCCCGGGATGGAAAATTTAGGAGCCACTTGCTATTTGAATACACAATTACAATGTTTGGCACAAAATTTGCGGTTCGTCGAAGGCATTCTGTCGTATCCATCCACGGGAGATGATCGGATGAGTGTAATATTGCGGCAATTTCAGAATTTGTTGCGCGACATGACGTTGGGGCCATGCAAAGAAATCAATACTGCCGAATTCACCAAATCCTTGGGTTTGGATCATGCCGAACAGCAAGATCCGAATGAATTCAGTCGACTTTTTTTGGACAAATTGCACACGAGTTTTCGGCAACATGAAAATGAAACCGACGAACTGTTGCCGTTTCTGTTTCAAGGCATTCAACAATACGAGACGACGTGTCGGGGTTGTGGTTCCGTTTCCAAACGACCCGAACAGTTTATGGATTTGAACTTACCCATTATTCCGAAAAAGACCGGAAGTGTGCTGGAAATGATAGCAGATCCATCGCTGCAAGATTGTTTTGCAGCGGCTTACACGCAAGAAGAATTGCTGGAAGGCGACAATCAATATTTCTGCGACACGTGCCAAGGAAAACAAAACGCGACACGAAAGGTGACCTTTCAAAAGCTTCCACCGATATTGAACATTCAATTGAATCGTTATGTGTACAATATGCAGACATTTATGAAACAAAAGGTAGAGCAACCCGTTTTGTTGAATGAGGATTTCCGGATCAAGGACCGAAAGTACCGGTTGGTGGCGGTCATGAAGCACAAAGGACGTTCGGCGTATCAGGGCCACTACATTGCAGAGGCTATGGATTGGTGTACAGGACTTTGGTACGAGTTCAATGATACCGTTGTCACATGGTTGCAAGATGGACCGCGCAATGCGAGTCATGGTGCATCCTCGAGCAAGAAACTACCCGCAGGGTCGTCAGAGGCTTACAACATGTACTATGTGGAAGATGAATTCTTGGCGCAATGTGTGTGGGAAGCTTGCCTTAATCGAAGCAAACAACAGTATTCTCCTCTTTATTATGAATTACAAGAGCAATGTGACCGAGAGCGGAAGTTGTGGAAATCTATCCAAGATCAAAAAGCGTTTATTCGTGATAAAATGAATGTTTTCCAAAAATTGAATTCGTCTGCAGTTTGGGTTGACACCGATACATGGGAGCTATTTGTGAAATGCCAACCGCATGCTTTAATTTACGAGATGTGTCTGCACGGGCGAGGTTTATCACCGCGAGACGCTCGACAAGGCAAACTGATTCCACCGAGTGTTTTTGAAGTCTATTGTCAACTGACAAATCAACATTTTGATAAATCAACGTTGATTACTCCGAAATGTAATATGTTTTGCGACGAATGTACAGCAGACTATCGAAAGTCACTCGCATCAAAAGTCAAGGTAGTGGAAACAGCAAGGCGAATTCTTCATGCTGTTCAAGGCAATGACCCTGAAGCGACAGACGGCGATGATCTTTACACGTTCGTTGTTTCTAGGAAGTTTATCACGTCTTTTAAAGGAGATATGTCGAAGCTTGCCAAAGCGGTTATTGCCGCGAACGATGACTTGAGTATTGTAGACGTCTCGTCGTTCTTCGGTGAAGCTGTTGTCAATCAATGTATATCATGTAAGTGCAAACGGCGTTGGTAACGGTGTGCGAGTTATAGCGAACATGTAACAGACTAATTAGCCTGTTCACCTTGGGTTTAGGTGAACATGGGAACTGCGAAATCACGAACAAGCGACGCGTCGTCCAAGTTTCACGGAGTGTTTGGACGGACATCGTGCACCTATATCCGAATTCTATTGAGCACAAGCGTCTATTTCGGCCAGAGGATGATGTCGATTATACTTGTCCACAATGTAGAGCCTTCTCAACTACCTTGGATACGAAACGTGAGTATTTGTCGGAGCTCCTGCGATTCAAATTGGACACGCTTCGCCCAAGCGAAATAGTCGGTCTGGACCAGGAAGACTATAAAAAGTTTTCATTTCGCATCATTCACTCGGATGACTGGACCATCTGGAATCGTTTCTTACAAGCTGCAAAGAGGCAACTTGATTGCGGTACAATATCCGATCAAGCAAAGACTGTTTTGAAGCAGGTCAATCGCTGGAATTATGAGAAGTACACATCGATACAAGCTGTTTGTGGTAGCACAGCGGAGTTTCTTTCTCGCACGGTCCATCCTTTCGTATGCCGCGCTCATGGGCAGCCTCTTGAATCAGCTCTTTTCCTTCCAAATGTAAACCCAAATCGTCTTGATGAAGGCAAGTTGTTGATAATGGGAGACCCGATGTATAGAAAGCTCACAAATCACTGGGAACGCGTTACCAGGGAGGTCTTGGTTGATGAAGCAGACGCTGAAGCCACGAGCTCGATGCAATGGCTTCATCCGTCATTTCGACACGCACAGTCTGACAAGACAGGAGCTTCGTTTGTCATTTCATCAGATATGATTTCCATGCGGTTCATTTTGGAAGGTCAAGTTTGCAAAGACCCAGAATGCAACTCGAATTATTGCCTCTGGATGGATTCGTGCAAAACTCCGGGCAGTGCTGCACATGAACCGATTGCGATCGATATGGATGGAGTATCACTTCCTGGAGTAACCTTGTCTGTTTTTGAAGTCGAACCTGGAACGACCACGGAAAATTTTACTGCTGATAAAGATTCTACAGCGACAGCCGAAGACGCATCCATGGACCAAATGCAAAGCCTTCGTCGTTCCACTCGCAAAAAGAAATCGCGATATCCCAAAGGATGTATTTTGTCGGAACAACTATTGAACATCAATATGCAATCAAACCTCGCTGCGCTTCGTCTTTTCTTGCTCGAGCGGTGTACGGAAGGAAGTCCGTTTGAAGTTTCTCATACCATTCAAATGCTTGTCCCACATGAGGAAAGCCAAAATCAGGGATACCGAGTGATTGATCTACCACTCGATAAATCAGGTGAAAAACTGGAAGATATTCTTGCGGAAGACATGAAAAAGCCATTTGCCGACGTTCCCAGAAGTTTTATAAGTAGAATAATCATCACACGTCAGGCACTTGAAATGGTTGGCGGAATGCCAAAAGAGGCACTGTTGGACCATTTCATGAGCATTTCCAGCGATGTGCAGCCCGTTCGCAAGAAACGACGCGTTGAACGGGGATTCACGGGAACGTTTCTGAGTTCGATTCCGTCGAACCACGAGCAAGAAGGTAAAGACGACAATGACTCCATGGTTGAAGAACTTGAAAGCTTTGAGGTACCAGGACTGAGCTTCATCCTCCAGACGGGTGTTTATGAAGAGGACGATGAATCAGTTCGCATGTTACCAACCCCTCAGAGAAGGAGTGACGTGTTGCGTGCTACATCCGAGAATGATAACGGTACCGACGGTGACTCGGTTCAAGTTGTGGGAGCTTCATCTGCTGTGCAAACCGAATCAATGATTCAGCCATCATTTCCACTACAAAATAAGGAACTTACTCGGAGTGGACTGATTTCCGTCGCTTCCTCGGACGACGATGACTCAATTCTCCACGGTGGACCTGTATTTCAAACTTCATCCGAGGCCAAACAAAGAAGTGAAGAACTTCACCACGAAAGACAACTGAGAGAGCGCATTCACGATCTGGTTCGTCTGTTGGAGCAGAATCCTGACGTTGAAAATCGATCTAATATGTTCCTTGCCGCAGAAAAAGCAATACAAGAACAGCCAGATTTACCCATGGACGATTTGC
Organism: Fistulifera solaris; assembly: GCA_030295235.1. Classification (NCBI taxonomy): domain Eukaryota; phylum Bacillariophyta; class Bacillariophyceae; order Naviculales; family Stauroneidaceae; genus Fistulifera; species Fistulifera solaris. The sequence continues at coordinate 710,863 of AP026148.1, forward strand.
TAATGTTTGCCTACTGTCACTACAGTGAGATCCAGTCCTCCACGTAACTGAGTTGACCATCGATAACGGAATCGTTGCTTGTACGCATGCTTTGGTTTCATGTTCTAGGCTACGTGGCCGACGCTAGTCATCGCCCGTCCGGTCGATGATTTCGTTCAGACTTATTGCAAACCGTATGACGAGGGCAAATTTGTAGAAAGACTGTCAAGCGATTTTCAAATCCCGAATAGCGGGTATTTTTTCACAAGGCTCGATCGGCCAGGAATTTTTCTTCAACGAATTTCGCAGTTTGAGACGTGATTTGCAACAACTGTTATTGTAATTATAATTGTACCTTTACCATCGCCATCATGATCATTTGAGACCATAGTCAGTCAGATCAGATCCGATGAAAGTCGGTTGTAAGTTCATTATGCTTCTTTCCAAATTCGTGATTGGTGAGTAAATGGAGTCGTGGCAATATACAATGTGCACTATTGGACCATACCAGGTTGCAGCGGAACGATCCGAGACGATGTTCGACATGAAAATGAGTCAAGGAATGCGCTGCAAAGCCTCTGAAGTTTCACTTGTACTCTTTCAATGCTATTTAATTCGCAAATCGTATTTACAACAGGAATTGGCAACAGAAGTCAAAATTCTTCAATCCCCAAGCTCTCGTGCTTTTCCATTTACTCTCCAACAAATTTGCTGCAATTACATGATGTACGTGTTGACAACTGATCAGTGAGATATGATCATCCTTTTGATGGAGTTGGTATCTTTTATTTTACAATCATTAGGAAGAAACGAACTACATGCGACTTCACTTGCTTTTTCACTATACGATACAGTGAAGGCGACCATTTCTAACGATTGGCGACTCGACCTCGTGTCAGTCACGGAACGTGTTTGGCAACAACAGCAACCAGAAGCCATAAAATAAACCGCCGTTACATCTTCGAATCTACCATTCCATCATATTCCTAACACACTAGTAATTCAACCATGTTCTCGGCGAACGAAAATGTCTTGTTACGTCAACACAAAAAGCGCATTGTCGCGCTCGTAGAAGAAACCATTCCGGAAGACTGTTTGGATTTGGGTGTCCAAGTGATGGTGATGGAAGTTAAATGTCAAGCGCCCGGTTGCGTGCCTCTCGAAACAGTGATATTAATAGTTTTTCCGAAAGTTACGAATCCAGCCGATGGCAATTTTTTATTACCTGGATTGCCGCAATCCAACGGAGGCAATTTCAAGACCAAAATTCTCATGCCCATGGCGAATGTCACGAAAGACGATGTGCTGGATGCCTTGCCTCCGCAATTTATGGGAGGACGACGCTCGATTCCCAAATTGGCGTTACAGGCTCGGGATGTCATGTTGGGACAAATTACGCAACTGTTTGACGACAAAGAATCAAGAAAACTCATGGCGGAGTATTTGCAACAGCAGTTGCAGGAATTTGTCAAGCGGGATTGTGAGGAGCCCGTGTGGGGGCAAGAATACGAGTCTACAACGAGGAGTAGTGCTTCTTTGGTGGATGAGACGACCCAATTATCATTAGGTGAGAGCACGAAAAGCAGTCGTCCAGAGTTCGACAACACAAGTGCATCACTGACGAGCAACGACACTCTCACCAACCAGGCACAACAGATGGATCTATTACGAAATAGCAACAAAAATGTAGTCATTCGGAGAGTCTTGGATAGTACTCCTCCGGTGTCGTCTGTATCAGCTCTACCAACACCAATTCTACCAACCTCGCATGCCCACACTTCATTACCCATTGAATCTGTCGCCGCCCGCCGCCGACAACAAAACTGGTCACGCGCCTTGTCTTCTTCGCCTTCGCCCTTACAACTACTAACACAAAGACAACATGCACCGGGCTTACGACCCGTCGGTTGTCCCTGTTGTGATCCCGACAATCCTTCGAATGTGGCCGATCAGTTTCTGCATTTGTAACCCTAGAAGGTACGAATGATAGAATGAATCGCATGAACTTGGTGTAATTATGAGAATCAAATCACTCATAATTTAATGATAAGATTTCAAACATGTGCGATATTATAGCTGCAGGAGAGTTGTTCTAGCAAGAACGAACGTACCTGTTACTTGCGTTCCTTTTCTTTCTTTCGTGTTTGAACTACATCGTGATTCTTCAAGCCGTGACCAACGACGGTCCTTGATGTTACGTCACACAATCCCTTCCTCGTTACGACCCGTTTGTGATGACGTGGATCAAATTGGTTTCGGGTGTGACGTGTGCTTCCGGAATCAATCGTACAATAGTATGACGTACGCACGTAACATGGGATCGTGATTCGAAACATTCTAGTGGACAGTCGGGTCATTCGTACATTCGAGCCTTTATTCGTTTCGATTGTGGGATGTTCTGTAGATGCGTAAGTGCGGGCGTTTTCCGCAACGTGAGCCATCAGATTCATTCTTCGCAAAAAAGCGATGGAATTGTTTTTTTTTTTCTCATTAAAAAATTTAACCTTTGACTGCCATTGCACAACTTCTTCTGCATATATATAACCAGAACAAATCATGCTGAAAGCTCCTTCTAGTTCACCCATGGCAACATCTGCCGCTGCGGCTCCTCCCAGTCTACTCACGCAAGTAGGTATGGCTGGAGGAGCTGCCGTCATTACAGTGACTTTTATTCATCCGATTGATGTTGTCAAAGTACGTTCCTTGTTGAATGGGAATATGCAATGACCCCTGTTCAGCGACTAAAGATACTTATCCCTTATCTCTCTTTTCTTGGGCTCTTTTTTCTTTCCCTCCTTTACCTTGTCTTTTCTCTCTCTCGTAACCTTCCCAACGCTCTCTTTCAACATAACAGACCCGCATTCAAATCAGTTCCGAGTTTGCCGAGTTGGGAATGTTCGGAACCATCAAGAAGGTTTCCGGCGAAGAAGGTGTCCTTGGTTTGTGGAAAGGAGTCAATGCCGCTTGGTTGCGGGAAGCCTCGTACACTTCGTTACGTTTGGGTCTTTACGAACCCATCAAGGTCGTCTTTGGTTGCAACGACCCGGCGACTGCGACCTTTGTTGGTAAATTCTTGGCAGGATCGGCCGCCGGTGCCATCGGATCCGTCGCCGGTAATCCGGTGAGTTGCTGCTAACTGTTGAATTTAGTCATGATACGCTTCTCTTTTTTTCAGTGCACTCACAATTCACCATCTCACTACTATGACAGTTCGACGTTTTGAAAACACGACTCATGGCCGCCAAGGGAGCCGAAGTTCCCTCCATGGTGTCCATTGCCAAAGATTTGTACTCCAAACAAGGCATTTCTGGCTTTTACCGAGGTATTGACTCCAACATTGCCCGCGCCATGGTGTTGAATGGAACCAAGATGGGTGTTTACGATCAATCCAAGGGATACGTAGTGCAATTGACGGGCCTCCCCAAGTCCTCCCTCATGACACAATTCTGTTCGGCCGTCGTCGCCGGCTTTTTCATGACGTGCACGGTGTCACCCTTTGATATGATTCGTACGCGTCTCATGAATCAACCGTCCGATGCCAAGTTGTACAACAATGCCGTCGATTGCATGATCAAAATTGCTACACAAGAAGGTCCTTTGACCTTTTGGCGTGGATTTATGCCCATTTGGTCGCGCTTTGCTCCCACCACGACACTGCAATTGGTCATTTTTGAACAAATGCGAACGATCATGGGAATGAAGTCTTTGTAAACGATCCTAGTCAACAAGAAGTATAAGTGAACGGTGGTTTGGTTTTTACATTGCCCTACTAGTTTACTTTCTATTTCTTTTAATACTGTTGATCGCGGATTTCTTGTAACCACTGCTCGAGAACCGCACGAATCTGTTGATGCGCTTCCACAACATCGGGAGTATCTAAATGATCGTCCGGATGATTCGACAAGTCGGAATGGTGAGCGCCATTCACCATATTGATGACGGGCAAATCGTCCGAGATGCTCTCCAAAGAGATCCGGCACTCCACATGTCGTTCAGTCCGTTGGTAAAGAGAATCTTGGTGGCATTGGCACGGATCAAGTCGTCAAAGTGATACATGTGCAATAGTTTGTAGGGTTTCGGCGTCACTTGGAAGCGGCGTTCGCAGTGCTGTGTTAACCATTCCAACGTCCATGGACGGTAGGGAAACATGGATTCGTGGGAAAAGCCAATGGCCGGTGTCAATGTGGAACAGCAATGGAAATCAAACATCATGCCATCGTATCCAACACCCACGCCACTCCAGTCGGCGCCACTGATACTGGAATGATGTCCTGCCGGCAATTGACTGCTCATATCGAAGCAGGGTAATAGGTTATCATTGTAGAATTCAACATATTTCCAGAATTGCGACAATTTCTCGGTCGGCGTGTTGTAGTGATCATTCAAAAAAACGTGATGACACACATCGTATAGATCTGTGGAATGATCCGGCGGATACGCAAACATGTTGAAATCGGCAAACGTATACCCCACAATCATCATCATTTCCTGTGACAGTAGTTCCGCATTGGTAATATAAGTGGGGATGGTACCCGGGCAAATATTGAGATCATGACGCGCAAAGTGAATGTAATCATCGTCCACGTGACGAATTTGTCGGTCGACCGCTTCCAACGTTTCCCGCACCGCTTGCGCACATCCCGGTGCTACTTGATCCGTTACACGTGTCACCACATCCATATAACCAAACTGGTCGGCATCCATCGACCACAGTTTGAGTGGCGCCGAGGACGCGTACGCGATATCGACCTGATCCGGATAATGAATCCGCATCAAGGTGGCGACAAACGCCGGATACGACCCTCCGACCGCAATGACGGGACAGTAGTGGGGTGAGGTCTTGTCGAGACTGCAATGATATTGATTTTTGAAGCGTCTCACAATGGCCAGCATGTCTTCGATCGCATTTGGCAACGTCAAGAGTTGCACAAGTTCTTCGTTGGTGACTGGATCTACCGGTTGACTGACACCATAAAAACGATGTTCCGGATGTAATACAAGTGCTCCCCAATGCTCGGCCAAGTACTGATCCACAAACGGATAAAACATGCCGGTATCGATGCCCCCTTCTCCTCCTACTACGAGAATGATGGGATGACCGGGTCCGCGGAAGAATTTGGTTTCAATGAAATAACGTTGGGGCCATGTATCGGTGTTGGACGAATCGAAATGATCGACTTTTTGTGAAAAGTAATGCGGTGTATCTCCCGGACTGCGTTGTACTTTTTGCCACATTTTCTTTTTATTGTGAGTTGTAGATGTTGTAGATGCTGTAGAATACAGAGCCGCGAGGAACAACAAAGCAATGCCTGCAGCCAGTAGAATCGGACCCGATGCACGACAACCAGGACGCCGATGATGATGAAAGAAAGCAGCCGATGATTCTTTTTTGTGGGTGATGGTGTCATGTTGCTCATCATTGTTCGTGTCAAGTGTCACGACAGGAATGCTTCCGTACTGATACGAAGGCGACGAAGATTGTGTCATACTACTATCGGGATATTGACCAAACTGCAAGTAGAAGATCGATTCAAAGATATGCTATTGCTTTCAATACAGCATCAAAGTAGCGAATGCTTTCCGAGTAATATAACCAGGTAGAAGATCGCTATCCAACAAAAGGTATCGGCATCAATCGACATCAATCGACATCACTCTGCTTTGTCGATCCGACGACGACTCCTCACTCCTCACTCGACACGAAAATTCATCCCAAAACGTGAGACGGATGCATCTTAGAGATACTCTAAGCTTATAGTGTAGTGCAGTGTCGACTGGAGTGTCGCTGTTGTCGGAGTGTTGCCGCGAATGAAACTGCAAAGTGCAAAGTGCAAAGTGATTGGTGATTGGACTTTCTCATGACTGAAAACTGCAAAAATGGGTGCCTACATTGTACGAGTATAGTCACAATAGATCCACTCCGGGTATCTTCTATCCTCTCTGGTGATTTTTTTTTACGTAAAACTTTTCCCTACGAAGGCAAAAGTGAAATTCTTGTAAAAAGTTCGGAGTATCACAATCAAAGTCTTTTCGATGCTTGAAGCTAGACAGGACATTTCATTACCAGGTATCGTCGGAAGACACGATCAATGTAAATTATTGGTGAAGTTTACGCTTCAGGCGTTGCGCTGTCGACTAAAGAAAAGGGTACAGACTTTCAGACTCAATACTCATGACTGAAATCTAGTCTTGGAGAAAACAAATGAAACGAAACGGTGCGTCTGTCATGCACCCCGTATCATCGTTGTTGACGACCGTCAAAAACCGCATTTCCGTCCATTCACTTCTTTCTTTCTTTCTTGCTAAGCCTTATTATTATTATCTCAACAGCAACCTCCAAACCCTTTTTCTAAGCAACTCAAAATACACAAAAATGACAACAATCGAATCCTGCGCGACGCCGGGCTGCACAAACCCCTTAACACAACGCTTAGCTTGCCCCAAATGTCAACAAATGGGCATTCCCATTGCTTACTTTTGCGGTCAATCTTGTTTTGCGCAGAATTATGCCAAACACAAGCAAGTACACGTTTTGTATCAACAACTAAAACAGCAACAAGTGTTGCAGTCGTTTGAGTGAGTCCTACAAAGTCAATGGTTTCCAATGGCTTCATCCTATAGATGTATATATATATATATATACATCTTTCTCTCCACACACTGAATCTCTCTCGCACATTATTATTATAGCCCCACAACGACTTGTCCCGACGACGCCACCATGGAACAAAAATTACAATTACCCCACTGGGCACGAGATTATCGTTTTACCGGAACCCTCCGTCCGACACTGCTCAGTCCCCGTCGGACCGTCCCAACATCGATTCGACAACCCGATTATGCGCAACATCCGGCGGGTGTTTGCACGCATGAACAAAATGAACGCAACAAACCACCGCATATACGTTGTTATACAGACGAAGAAATCAATGGAGAAGTAGGATTGCGACACGTGTGTCAAATGGGACGGGAAATCCTCGATATTGCCGGAAAAGCCGTGCGGGTGGGAGTTACGACGGACGAATTGGATCGGATTGTCCACGAGGCGACTTTGGAACGCGACTGTTATCCTTCGCCGTTGAATTATTATCGATTTCCGAAAAGTGTATGTACCAGTGTCAATGAAGTCATTTGTCACGGTATCCCGGATCATCGCGAATTGTGCGATGGTGATATTGTGAATTTGGATATTAGTGCCTACAATCGTGGTGGATATCATGGCGATTTGAATGAAACTTTCCTTGTGGGTAATGTGGATGCGGAAGGACAGAAATTAGTCAAGACAGCCTTTGATTGTTTGGCGACGGCCTTGGAACTGGTCCGGCCGGGGACGTTGTATCGAGACTTGGGAGCCGCCATTGAACGCAAGGCCAAGGAAACGCAGTGCAGTGTCGTTCGAACATATTGTGGACATGGAATCGGTCATGAGCTATTTCATACTATCCCCAACATTCCGCATTACGGCAAAAACAAGGCCAAGGGTGTCATGAAAGTGGGACACGTCTTCACGATTGAGCCGATGATCAACTTGGGGACCAGTGGTGACAAGACGTGGCAAGATGATTGGACGGCCGTTACGACGGATGGAAAACGCAGTGCCCAATTTGAACATACTTTGGTGGTGACGGAAACGGGATACGACTTGTTGACGAAACGAAAGGATGAACCGGTGATGACTTGGAAACCCGAATTATTGCAGCGATGATAAGTCACCGTAAACTTTTGCTGTGTAAAGCTTACTTTGCGTTGTTGCATCAGCCATTGTAACAGTTTGATAAATTATTGTCATACTGATAGATATATTTTTTTTCATTTCGTCGTAGTGATGAAGTGTAAGCCTTGGTGAGGTACAAGTACGGTAGAGATCCCTCACGATTATTATTATTTGTGCTTCTCTGTTCGACTAAAATCCTATAGTAAAATGTAGGCGGCATTTCAACAGGACTGGATTTCAGTCACGACAAATGTCATATCGAGCGTCTGTACGCCCATCACATGGGAGTACGTGGTACTGGTACGTACTTTGTAGTGTGTGCGGGAAAAATGAGGCGCTGCGAAAGCATCATCGAGAAAGACAACAAAACATACACACGTCGTTTTTGTCATCATCGCATCTATCTTTCTCCCTCTCCAAGAAAAAGACTCTTCTTTCTCATCATTCCGTTGTGTCTTCCCAAGGCATTCATCTTCCTTAAACATGTCTTTAGCAGATAACTATATTGCTACTTTGGACTCCGTTGGTGAATCCATTTTAAAATGGTCCGATCCGGAAAACCAGTTTCGGGGTTACACCAATGTACGTAACGTGATGTCATCTTGCGGCTTCCTAGGCTTTTCATTTGCTTGCTTGCTTGCTTGCTTGCTTGCCTGTTTTCTACTATCCAAACTGCCCTGACTCATTTCCCCATTCACCCTTTCTTCTCAATCATAGGATTGGCCCTTGGCGCGCTTCTCGACTGCCCTCAGCATCGCTCTGGCGTACTTCCTCTTTGTCGTCTTGGGAAGTGCCATTATGAAGCTTGGTGTCCCCGCGATGGAACTCTATCCGCTCAAATTCGTCTACAACGTGTCACAGATCATGTTGTGCGCGTACATGACCCTCGAAGCGCTCTTTTCTGGCCTACCGTAACGGTTACACCGTCACGCCGTGTGTCGGATACGATCAAATGAATCCGCCTGTTGCCAACTTGTTGTGGCTTTTTTACATTTCCAAGGTGTGGGATTTTTGGGATACCATCTTTATTGTGACGGGAAAGAAATGGCGTCAATTGAGTTTCTTGCACGTCTACCATCACATTACCATCTTTCTCTTTTATTGGCTCAACTCGCACGTCAATTACGATGGTGATGTCTACTTGACCGTCCTTCTGAATGGATTCATTCATACCGTCATGTACACGTACTACTTTATCTGCATGCACACCAAGGTTCCCGAAACCGGAAAGTCATTGCCCATTTGGTGGAAATCGAGTTTGACCATGATGCAAATGATTCAGTTTATCACCATGATGTCGCAGGGATCGTACCTTTTGGTGACGCAGTGTAAAACCACCAGTCTGCGTGTTGTGGCTTGTTACATTGTTTACATTCTCAGTCTATTTGTGCTATTTGCGCAATTCTTTGTGCAATCCTACGTCAAGCCGAGCAAGAAGAAGAAGCAATCTTAAACTCATTTTTTAAAAAAAATGAAGCAGAGAATATATTTCGTAATAATTTAACGTTAACCACCGCAATTCTTTATTCCACTCCTGTATTTCACAATTAAGTTGTCTTGTATTCTCCATCGCTGGGAGTGGATAAATTCACAGGATCTTCCAATGCTGTTTCTTTACTATCCGTCGCTGCATTGTCTTCATCGGGAGCTGAGACGCTACGCGCCAACATGGCTTTCAAATTCTTGATACCGAAGCCTTTGCCGCCCGTTGCGGATGGTGGGCGGGCAGGTTGCTGGGAATGCTGTGGAGATGATGATGTCGCGGAAGTTTGTTGTGGCGGTGATGCTTTCATTGGTGGTGGCTGCAACTTGGCAGGTTGCGGCAGTGCTTGCGGGGCTGGTTGTGTCGAATGAGCCGTGCTTGATTGTTGCTTCTGAGCCTGTGCCTGCATGGCTTGCATGTATTGCATCTGCATCATTTGTTGGTGCATTTGCATCTGCATTTGCTGGTGTTGGAGTTGTTGAGGGGGGCATCTGACCTTGCAACTGAGGGTCACGTTGCTGTTGCTGCATCATCTGCTGTTGCATTTGTAATTGCATCTGCATCTGCTGTGGTGACATAGGCTGTCCCGGCATGGCTGGTTGTGCATATTGTTGTGGCGAAGGTATGGGTTGACCCTGCATGGCTAGATTCTGTGAGGACTGATGCATCAGTTGACTTGGCTGGGTCTGCAGTTTAGGCGGTGATGGCTGCATTTGCTGCGAAGACTGCCTAATAAGCTGACTTGGTTGAGGTTGCGACAGGACTGGCTGCAGTTGTTGAGACGAATGCCGCACAAGATTACTTGGTTGAGGTTGCAGTTGCGGTGGCGATGACTGTCTATGTTGGGCATTCTTTGACGGACTGGATTTTGGTGCATTTGCGTTTCCTTTCGGATTGCTGTCTGTCGGTACATATTGTTGGGCTTGAGCTAATGCATGCTGCTGACTTTGCTGTAGTCTATGTTGCATCATCTGCCGTTGGAGCTGCTGTTGCTGAGCTGTATACTTCTGCTGTTGCTCTGTTACTGCTGGTTGCTGTTGATTAAAACTTGGCCGTTGTTGCTGTACCAAGGGCTGCTGCTGGTGCTGTTGCGGTTGGCCTATGTGCTGCGGTTGCTGCACTACTTGGTTCTGTGATAATGACGAATTAGCGTGTGGCTGTGGCTGCTGATTTTTGTTTGAAGCTCTTGCTTTGAGTGTCGCCAAATCTTTGGCCCCACGCCCCAAGCCGCCATACGGAGATCGACGATCAGCACCAGGCGAAACCGAAGCAGGCGACCTTCTGTCGGAAATCTTTCTTACAACGATCGATGCTTCCAAGGAAGATGTAATAAAGTCCTTCAAATCATTGAAATCAGCTGAGGTATAAGCATCGCCGACGCACGAAGCCAAGCTCCTCTCATAAGTCAAACGGGACGAGTAACCTCCCATCGCCCCCACGGGTCCGATCGGCATTCCAACTGTGAATAGGTGGACGTCAAAAGCCGATAAGCGTTGCACTCCACTGGACGCGTCGTTTGATAAACGTCGGTCCTCAAGGGATTCCTGATCCTTCCTCGTAGCTGGAGTAAGTCGGTTCACAGAAATTGGAGGGACTTGACCTTGGTTCAGCATCTTGGATGAAGCAACAAGGTTTCTCAAAAGCTGACTTGTGTACTCTTTCATTGCAATTGTAACAAGCCAAATAGCGTCTTCCGAGACCATCATTCCCAAGGATTGGGCATTCCTGCGCATGTACGGGTCAATAGTAAGAGCTCCAGGTATAGTGGCAGAGTTTCGGACAGTGCTTTGTGTTTTCAAATGGGCTTTTGAAGGAAATGTAATCAAAGGAGCGTACTGGGCGGGACGACTAGGCGCAGATATGGCATACTTCAAATCTATTTCCAGTTTCTTTGAATCATTTGCAAGTTGTCCGTAATCCTGCTTATTGCGTCGACGGGCTATGGGGCGGATGCGAGCTCTGACATCATCAGGAACAGCCTGTAAGTCGACTAAATCTGATGGAATCCTATCATCCAAACTTCTATCGATTAAGGCTGTGATCGATGCGAAACTGCTTAGCTTTTGGTGGTAAACGTAGAAGAAAATCTTTCTGCGAGATTCTTACCCAATATAAGTTTGTTGTGCAGACGACGCAGTGGTTTCGTCCTAAGAAATCGATAAATAACCATCTTGCAGGCTTTCGAATAATTCATTGACAAACGGCTATCCAGATATAATGCAATGGCGTTCCAGTAATCGCGAAATAGTTTTTCGTAACCAACTTGACCGTGAGCGCGAATGCCAATTGAATACAGTCTCATCTTAAGGCCTCTGAGATTTAGATATCTCTTAGGCACTTCGACTTCCGAACTTGAGACTTCGTCGTCCAACCTCTGGCGTTTTTGGCAAGCACTATCCAGTTCTTCATCATCGCTCACTGGGCTCCTCTTGTTTCCAACTCCAGTGGCATCTGTTTCGTTTTTCTTGAAAGACTTTCGATTATCCGTTGATTCATAAGTATCTTGAGCCACTGTCACCTGGCCCTGTGTAGCACATTCCGTTGATGAAGCAGCTAGCTCTAGTGCTATCTCCACCGGGACGGTCGCAGTCTCCGAGAGTCCGCTCACGCCAACATGGATAGTTGTAGACGGCTGGTCTGCGCTTGCTCTAAGAATGTGTTTGTCAGTGGAATCGGACACAATAATGCTTTCGATACCATGTGAACACTGAGTTAGCGGAGTAGCATGAACTCCACTAGGCTCTTGCAGCGAGATCTCCACATTGTGAATCGAATCATCTTTCATTTCACCTAATACAAGTACACCTGCAGCAACTGACTGAGGTAATACGACAGAATTACCGTCCACTTGAATAAGCTCCGATGACTCAGACTCACTTTTAGATTCTTTTGGGAGTTCAGCTAAACGATCATTCTCAACATCACCGGCCGCTGCTGGTTTGGCTACAATTTCGTTGTCGCCGGCATGAAAAAAGTCCAACGGTAATCTTCGTCACGGCAGTTGTAATTCCAATGTCTGCTGACAGAGCTGTCGCTTCAAAATCCATCTTGTCTTCTCTACTCAAAGGCTTTTGTTGACCATTGTGATTATTTGCTTTCTCATTGAATGGATTTTTAACCTTTTCGACATCATCGGCATGCTGTACTGCCCCTGTCGTTAAAGATGACTTTTCTCCGTTGTTCACATCGGTCCCCTTCACTACTACATCTTCCATACGCTTCTCATCTACTTCACTTATTTTCATCTTTGAACTGTCCTCTACTCCTGATGCGGGACTTTGATCCAAATCTTCCGTCACTTTCGCATCTTCTTCGACAACCACTTCGTCACCATCGCTTGAATCAGCCACAGTACTTTTAGTTGCTTCTGGAGTAGTAGCCTCGACCGAACCAAATATGTGTTCTACGTCCATAGCGTCGTCGTCGACTTTCGCATCTGCAGTATTCATTTCAGCAGTTTGGTCCTTCTCGTCAGAAATCCCATTCGCTCCTTTTACATCAATTTCACCAGCCTTTGAATCTTCTTGAAATTTGAAAGCGTTTTGTGTCTCTACTCCCAATTGAACACTTTTTCCATGCTTGAGTTGCCGGTCTTCCACCATATCTTCGATTGAAGCTTCCTCACTGAAAGCATCATTTTGCTTTTCTGTTGGTAAAGTAGCCGAACCAAGCTCTTTTTCATGTTCGGTTTCTTGAACGCCTTCGTGTGACTTCTCAGAACCTCGCTCAGTATCTGACTTAATGTCTACTACTTTTCCGCTAGCGTTTTCGTTGTCTGCTTTTTCATTGTTTGCATCTGCTTTTGGCTTTAGAAAATCGAATAACTTCAATTGCTTTGTATTCTTTTGGTTTTTGCTAACTTCTTCCTCCTCTTGTTTCTTAGTATCGGCAGATTTCCTTTTAGATTCACCTGTTTTTGCCTTGGGACGAGTTGTGCTATACGGATTAGATTTTTCCTTTCCGGTTGCAGTTTCATCTGTAATTTTACCCTCTGTAGAGGGCGCACCCGTTTTGCCTTGCGACGACTTGCGTTAGTCGGTTCAGTTTTGTCCATTCCAGTTGCAGCTTCATCTGTATTTTCACCCTCTGCTGCGGGCGCACTTTGTTCTTCTTTCGCCGCTTCTTCTTTTGCTCCAAACTTTTCTTCGGGTATTTGACTTTTTCTTGTTTTGGACCGCGATGCTCTCCTGACTCGAGAGTCACTCTCATTCTCCGAATCACCATCACCCTTTTCCGTCTTTTTCTTCTTCTTTCTCTTCTACGTCGTCTTCGGTTTTCGAAGTGTCCTTTTGACGGTTTCATCCTTTGAGTCAAGGCTTTTCCGAGAACGCGAGGCACGTATCTTTCGAGTTTCCGGCCGGGCTTCTATGCTTTCGGTCTCGCTGATGTCCTTGGTCGGCGTGCTGGAGCGTTTTGCTGGTGCGCTTTTTTGTTTGCCAACTTTCTTTGTCGATTTATTAAATGACTTTTCTTGCTGTTCGCTTTCAGCATCTCCTTTATCGTCGTCCTCGTTCTTCTCGGCTGATGATGAGGCTTCTTTGTCCATTTTGCCTCTTCGTGTTCTCCGAGTACGTGTCCGATCGTCGCTCGTCTCGTCGCTTTCTTTAGTGCTTTCATTTTCCTCATCTTCCTCGTCCTCATCGTCGACCGTCTTTTCATTCTTCGAAGTCACCTTCTGCGTAGACCGCGTGGCTCTTCCCCGTCGTGACTGCTGAACATCCTCTTCTTCTTCTGCGTTTGTGTCTTGTTCCTTGGAAGTTTCTTTCGCAGCTTTGTGCTGCGCCCTGGTTTTTCTTGTCGCCGGCATCCTATCCGAATATTTATTCTAAAAATGTGGTAAAGTCAATGCAATAACCAACGCTGGAGCATGAACTCATGAAGGTAGTTGCGTTTCGAATCAATGCCTTGCGGCTCTATTCGATTTGCCACTGCTGCAAATAATGAAGATCGAGAGCGACCCCCAACGGGACTGCTACAGTCATTCAGTTGAGTCGCGTCACGTCTACAGTTTGCCAGAGAGTTCAAACAGATGGAATTGCCAAGGAAGGCAAAGAATCTGATCACTCCTTCACCAACATGACGAGCAACAAGTGCCGACGCTTGTATGCTTGATTGATTGTCTATAAAGACGCAGCATAATGCTGGTGTTAACATGGGTAAAAGGGTCAATTCATTTCCAGGATCGATTAAGTTCGTGATAGCAATCGGGTTAAGTCTCGTCAAACGTCAAACCGACAGTGTCTCATCGAACTCTAACCTTAGTAATTTTTGCAGCATTTACCTGTTCTTCAATAACACGCTGAATTTTTTCAAACAAAGCTGAAGACGAAAGGTATGATTGCCGTTTGATGATTAAGAATTGAATCATTTCAAATATCTCTCTTCAAAAAAAAAAACTTATACACTCACATGAGTTCAAATACAGACATAATGAAAACGCCAATGCTGTATTTATATCGCTCTCTCTTACGCGCTCATCAGAAATGTTTACCGACGCAAATGAAGCAATTGGGCGATGCCTACGTCAAATCCGAATTCAAATTGCATTTACAGAAAACGGTAAAACCAGAACAGATGCAGGCTTTCTTATCCGAGTGGAAAAACTATTTGAAGCAATTAGAAACAACCGCGCGAGCCGTCGAACAACAAGTTGTGACGGAAGGTTCGCCCCATCAACGCGGAAGTAGTAGACCTATCAAGGCAAAAGTGTTTCAATTTGGAGCCGATTTACCATCCGATGTTACTTTGTCTGATGAACAAAAAGTGCAATTGGAGAAATTGAAAGAAGAAGCGTCATCTTTCAAGATTTGAGACAACATAGAGGTGGCATCACTTGAAGGGATGTTGTATATCTAGAGCAAGCGGTTTCTAGGTCGCAGTTTTTGAAAAATAAATAGATACGACTTGGGCTACTTGGCATTGTGCTCTGTAGCTTAGATCATGCGCTAACTACTAATTTACTACTACGTATGTTGTTATTCCTAAACTTCTCCACAGCAACATTTTCGTGATAACATTCCATGACACATCTCACCTTCCCTATCGCATGCATTACCATGAGCAGGTTCAAACGGTCGACACAAAGCCACATCCAAACAGACTTTGATTACTCTCAGCATCCTTTCACATCAAGCTCCCGCGGAAAGAGTGTCATTTCATATTACCAATGTTACAAGAAGTATTCTTCGATAAAACAAATAAAAAGGCCGCCAATTCGCTTAGGCCACAGCATTGCCTCCTTCTCCGACAAAGACGGGCTTGCCCGTGCGCTCACGGTGCACCAAAAAGAAGGAAAAGAGGCAAAAGACAAAGGCGACCGAGCCAATGACAACCAACGAGATGGCGAGCTTTTCGTTGGTATCCCTCTCTTTCTTGATTTCGTCCTCGGGATTGTTTGCCTGATAACGTGCGGCACACGAAAAGAAGTCCCCGTCACCACAAAAGAGATCCGTCTTGCACGCATCAAACCACGAGTCGCAAAAGCTCTTCTTGATGGGCATTTTGTGCATCTGCCACGTGTTGAACTCTTCCAAATGCGACTGGCTGTCGTTGTACTTACGGAATAGACCCGCCGACGGCTCGCACTCGTAGAAACAGGATTCATACACGAAAAAGCGCTCACACGCTGGTGTCATGGGGCCGCATCGATCCCAGTGATACTCTTCACCGTACGATTCCTTCAATTTCTCCATACTGGCAACGATTGAACTGTTGCAGCAGGAGCGTTGCTTCCAAGGCTGGCATTCCTTCATGCCGTCGTCTTCGGGAGTCGGCTCGTCCTTGTGAAAGTACTGTAAACCGCATTCCTCAGGCGGCTGCTCACCAAAGATATCCAAGGTGACTTGATCGTTCGGATTCTTATCCGTATCGAAGAACCACATGGTGTAGCCAGGTTCCGTGTCATCGACGACGAGGAAACTGTCAGAAAATAATTTCTGGCAGAGCTCGGTTCCGCTGGCGTAGATCTCAGGGAAGGGTCGGCAGGTTTCTTCCCAAGCCATGGTTGTAGGCAAAGCCATTAAGGCGTAAGCGTAGTACTTGATCGAGAACTTCATGATCTTGTAAAAGTTACGTTCAAGTAAAAAAAGAAGATACTTTATTAATCCAAAAGATCTTTTAGTAAGACGAAAAGTCGTTACCTCTGAAATAATGAGGACGAAATGAATGGATGGACGAGATCGTTTGAGTGACAACAGGGATCGAAGGAATTTTTCTGGATCGTACCAAAAGATCGCACATCGCACACCATTCGTCTCAAAGATACAGTATGGCAAACAGCGGGCGGCGGGCGGCGGGGAGAGTTCCCAACGACGTACTTGCTGGAGAGAGTCTGGACTATTGTGTGGTACTCTGGGAACGGCGTTAAAATTCTGCCTCGTCGTAGACGCTACGTACAATCTTGTACTGGGAGGCAGAATTTTAACGTCCTTCCCGGAGAACCAGAAAACCTTTGCGTCAGCTTAGCCTTGACTCTTTTATGAATAAATCGTTCACCCTACCAGTAAGAAAGATTGTTTTTCGCTTCATGAAGGAGTCCACCCTCACCAGCTTCCTTCCGTTCCGATTGTCCTGCTAGCTTGCATTTGCCTTCCTACCAGGAAATGATGCAGATGACCACAGCAGCATTCTTAATGCGCATCGCGATATTCGTTCGAAACTACAAATCTATTTTGAGTCAAGAGTCAATTTTCTTCCGAACCCGTTTGCTACCTCACCAACCTTTGTTCTGAAAGCTTATTAAGCTATAGCTTCCTTTTATTACATTGAAGTAATAATCAGCAGCTACAATGCAAGTGTCGATTCGTTACGTCTCGATAGAAGCAGACCTTTTACCACGAATGCATATCAGCATATCAGTCATGAGGAAACGGAGTCCCGAGCCTGATTTCTGCCCTCCTTCGTCCAACATACGGAAGTCCTTGTTCATCATTCATCAGTCATCATACATTGTCATTTGGGAGATAAGATGGTTTGACTAGAGTTGCTAGATACATAACTTTGTTAATGTTGTGTCCTCAAATTCATCTGCCAATTAATTTCAAGTCGCCTTTTTCGCCGACATGGAAGTCTGTCAGGATCAGGTACTTTGATTCAGCTTTCCTTTTGTCCTCTTTCGTCTCGTTAGGGAACCTTAGCTCTAGCTCTAGCGCCATTTTGCTGATGTTGGGATTTGGGATCAGGCAGACGGACGCAGAACCTCTGTACCACAAATTTCTCAGTAGGGAACGAAATGTGTTGCTCTGTATTCTGTTCTTCATTGCCACCTCAATTATTCCGAGGCATAATAACCCAAATCCCAAATCATGCAAAAGCAGCAGGACGAATTTCTTGGATATTCCCAACTTCTCGATAAGTCGGTCCCAATCATTCTTTCCTGTACACTACGACCGATAGGACACTTTCGGCTTCAAGACCAGAAAAGTAAAAAATGACTGGTCATTTTGCCTTCCGACATCTTATCCGCTGCCGCCGCGAGAAAGGAGGACAAAAGACCCTCCGTCCGCTACCGCCGGTACCGTACCTGGTATTCATTTGCGTTCAACTCTTTGATGAGTAAACAGCAAATTTGCTGCTTGAAAGACATTCGTTTCATACAATCATAATATCATGTCGGAACTAAGCTATAATACTACCAGCAGCGTAATCGAATCGTGGGAGAGACTCAAGCGTATCAAGAATTACCAAGAAGTCGCTGGTGTCACTGTTTTTCAAAGGTATGATGAATAGTATACAATTGCGTGCTTCTGTTTGCCGTCTCTAATAGCTCTCATTTCATAGACTTTTCGAGAAATGTCCCCAAGCGCGCGTCTTATTCGGCTTTCCTATTGATATCGATACAAATTCATCCGAGCTTTTGCAATCGAAACGTTTCTTGACACACGCTGCGCATATGATGGATATGATGGACGCTGCTTTGAGCATGTTTTTGGGCCCCGACATGGACATGCTACATGAAATCATTGACGAGCTCGCCGATAAACACAGACGCTATGGCGTCACCGCTCCCATGTTTCCGATTCTGGGCGAAGGCTTTCTTCTGGCACTGGAAACGCATCTCGGTGAATCTTTCTTCGACAACAAAATGAAGGAGGCCTGGAAAGAAGCCTATTCTCTTCTTTCATGTGAAATGATCAATGCCATGTCAAAGTAGAGTCTCTCGTCGCACTCGTAATCAATGAATGAATTATGCCACATCTTTTTTTTTTAAGGGTCTCCGCTTATTGCAGCGATATTCCTTTTTTAGTGAGGGAATACTTTTCACAGTTTTCCCTTTCTTTTACTCCGAAATATTAAATTATATAATACTAAGAGTCGAAGCGTGTAACATATACTCCTTTGGTCGAAGCGACACGAACAGAGTTTTAGAATTTTAATTTTTGGAATCCATCATAAATTACCATGCGGCTCCAAAATTGCCACCACCGGCATTTCCACCGTATCCGCCACCACCATTGTAGCCTCCGCCACCACCGTGATATCCTCCACTGCCTCCTCCATAGTTGCGATTGCCTCCGCCACCACGGTTGTTGTTGTTATTGCTGTAACGGACATCGCGGCTTCCAAATCCACCCCCGCCGCCGCGACCGCGGCCTCGTCCACCACCGCCACTACGTCCCGTATAGTTGCACATTTGATTCAACCAACTGGGAACTTGCTGATCATTTTCATCGAGCAAGTCACGCAACTCGCGAATTATACCACTATTCTTCTCGTTGACAAAAGAAAGAGCTGCTCCGGTGTTTTCCTGCACGGCCTGTACGGCCAATACGGTGAACGTAATCATCAATATTGCCAGGCAAATCGTAATTGATGACTTGCGTCACATTGGGAATGTCGAGACCACGACTAGCGACGTCGGTGGCTACCATGACGGGTGTTTGTCCCGATTTGAAGCAGCGCAAAGCATATTCACGTTCACGTTGACTTTTGTCACCATGAATGCTGCACGCGGGAAACTTATTCTGGCACAACATGTCTTCTACGTAGTCGCAAGAGCGCTTAGTCTCAACGAAGATAAGGATGAGGCCTTCCTCAATAGTGAATAGAAACTTCATCAGGGTATCCATTTTTTCGCGTTCTTCGACAAATTCAACGGTTTGCGAAACGTCCTTCGAGGCTGAACCGACACGGCCGACAGTGAGGAATATGTAGTCGCGCATAAAGTCGCTCGCCAAGCGCTGGATATTTGCGGGGAATGTAGCACTAAACAACATGGTTTGACGTTCCGGCGAACCGGGCATGTCCGACTCTTCAACGATTCGGCGAATTTGTGGCTAAAAATGACAAAAAATTCTAAAAGTGAGTCAAGTTGGAGCGAGAAGCGACCTGAACATCTAATCAAGTGGTGTACTTACTTCGAAACCCATATCAAGCATGCGATCGGCTTCGTCCAAAACGAGGAAGCGTACATTCTCCATCGAGATACGTCCACGCTCCATCAGATCGACCAAGCGACCCGGCGTGGCGACGAGCAAATCACAACCTGCCTCGATTTGACGCAACTGATCACGCACTTCAGCTCCTCCGTAGATGACCACAGGGGCAATTCCGGTGCAGTACGTAAAGCGACGCGCTTCATCAAAGATCTGCTGCGCCAACTCACGCGTAGGAGCCAAAACGAGCGCTTCGGGATACGTGCAGCGGTGACTGTTCGCATTAGAGGGAGGATCACGTCCCCCGTTACGGATCATAGTCAAGATGGTAGGAAACAAAAACCCAGCCGTCTTCCCACTTCCAGTTTGTGCACAGGCCATCAGATCACGACCGATAGTGCAGATCGGAATACTGTACTTCTGTACGGGAGTCGGCTTTGTGTAACCGCACAACTGAGCATTGCGGAACAAGTCCTCGCCAATCGTATCGACCGTGTATTCCGAGATGGGATCGGGGACATTTTCTCCTGACACATCAATGGGAATTTTGTCGTAGTTATCAAAGTTGATCCCCGTCGTTTGCTTGTCGGTCGTATCAAACAGACGCTGCTCCAAGCGTTTGTCGGGGTTCATATCACCATGAAAACCGCGTTCATTCTTACGGGGACCACTGCGGCTGTAAGAACCGCGTCCTCCGCCACCGCCTCCGGCGTTGTTCCAACGCGTGTTGGTGGAAAAGCCGCTTCCGCGATCGTCATCGCGATTGTTGTAGCCCCCACGACCACCTTCTACGCGGCCGCCGTAGCTACCGCGACCTCCCCCACTGTAGCCGCCTCCACGACGATCGTAACCGCCTCGTCCTTGCGAAGAAAACGAACTGCGTTGCTCCGAATTACGTTGCTCGGAATTATTGCCACCGCCACTTCTCTGAGAGTTTCTCAGATGAGGTGGCACGTACTGCTACCTGAAAGATTAGATTGTTTGTGTGAGTTGTTATTTGTTAAAGTACTTGTCATGATTCACAGGCTTTTGTTGAAGACACCACAAGAAAATTTTTTAAAAAAGGAAAAAGAAAATTAAAAGGACACGATTGATCGAATTGAATCGAAAGTGCTCTGCCTACTGTTCATCCATAAGTGACAAGACGGAATCTGGAATCACAGCCTGAAAAATATCACATAAAAGACAAAACAAGTCGCTTCCCTGTAATTTTCTCGTGGTGGCAAAAGACCCGAAAATGATTCCAAAGTTGTCTGGAAGCGGCTGCCTTGCGCGATTTTCGTCAATCCATTCTTATTATCCACAACTAGCGAAAGAAAGTAAAAGGGCGACTCACCATTTTGCATGAGATATAGAAAGATGAAAGGTCTGTAACGACGAAACCTCAAAAATGGAAAACGAACGACAAGAGACAAAACAACGATGAGGTGCTAAATTTCGCGGACCAAGGACACACTTTGTCCGTTGAACTCTTTGCAGATACAGCCAACGTCACCACGACGTTTCTCCAGCTCCCGACCACTCATTCGATCACAGTTTTTCGTGAGGGTTCCTTGTTCGCGCAAATGCGCGAGATGGTCAAATGACAGACGACCAATTCTCCGTAATCGAAATTTGAATCCCCCGTTGGAAAAATAACAACTTATCCGCAATCCGCATAGCAATAGTGTGAAGACCACTTCTATTGTTTGACAAAAAGCCTAGCAACTGGAAATCAATCATAAGAATAACTCAGAAGACGGATGAACGCTGAGTAATAAGGAACTTTGGGACTTGGAACCGACAATCCGTCAAGCTTCAAAATCTAAGTCTATGAAAATCAATGTCTAAGCTAGTCCGCGAACAGTGAAGCGTGCAAATCAAACAGGTTATTGTTGAACAACAAAACCTGGCCGGTTCGACGCCCATAACGTAGCAAAATGCAATTATCAAGAGAATCCTCGCTTTGAAAAACCTTATGCGTCGTCGTCAAGGTTACGACCGTCTTCAATAAACGACGTCAAAGATAATTCCAACTCAGCGGAAACGACCTTTTCCTCTCCTTCCTCCATTTTGCTAAGAACAGCACAAAGAATGCTGCCGGTTGAGTGAACGAGTTTTTTCTCGCTACAAGAGGAACCAGGATTGCATTCGATTTCGTACGCAACTTCTGCGTTCATTTTCTCAGTTTGCTCAACGGCACAGACATGGGACAACCGCCGTGATCTGTCACTAATGCGCCTCGCGGATCGAGGTGCGGGCCATCCTATGACAGACATATCGTTGGAGCCACTATCGTTCGCTCTTGGTTTTGGATAGCGACCACATGTCATGAACAACAAGTATCCATTTCCGATAGCCGGCTTCATAAGACAAACAACAGCCGAGACAGCGCCCTGTAGATGAGACCAAGTGCCTCCAGCCCACGCACCCTGCAGACAAGCCGACCAAAATTAGAACGCCCGGCAACGAATAGCTGGTACATGTTATCCAATCATACACTTACCCATGGCTCTATCCAGAAACGCGCAATGAACATCAAAACCAGAGAGGGTAACCACATCACAATAAACACCAAGATCAAGCGCGCGATGAAAACTGACACGTTTCGAGTGCCGCCCGTCGCAGGTAGCAAATTTAGCCACCATATTTGGATCGCAGCATAAATGACATAGACTGCCGGTATTCCGACCAGTGCCGGTAGAAACGCCGTGAAGAAAAATATCATCGATTCGTCGGAATACATAACGGGGAGACAAGCCAAACCGTTTTGAAGGCCGGGCTGATGAGGTAGTATATCCCAAAAGACCCACGAGGCAAGGAAAGCCGACCATCCATACACAGCAAGAGAGTTGAGAATGACTTTTCGTCTGGACGGCGGAATGTACCGCTGTCGTTGCGATGACTTTTGTAGCAAGTCGTAAATGTGATAAGCAACAATGGAATTGAGCCATGAATTGGCTCCAATACTGAAAGTGACGTAAAACGTTTGAAACCAACACCATGCTTCGGAAATATAACTTCCGGCAGAAACATTTAGACCACAATTGACGGAACATAGAAATGAAAAGAGAAAGTCTGGAATCTGCGTAGTAAACTTGTAAGCGGTCCGACATGAGTTGAAAGTGCAACAAGCTTGCACACGCCTTACCATCAAAAACACTAGATAAAGATTAAAGCCGGACTTTCTTATCCGTTTGTTGCATAACATACTCATGAGGACAGAAGCCACAAAAATCGCCACACCGCTCGCCACCATGACCCACACAGACCACTGCAGCATGCGATCACTGTCCGGACCAGCAGCCACCAAGTGATCGTACATGGAGTTTGTCTCGTTTAATTCAGAATACAGAAAAGTGACATGATGGATGGCAGTAAGTTCGCGTTTCATTGCATAAAATCGATTTTCAAATTTTCGGTAAACGCAAAGCAATAATCAATGTTTTCGAATTACTAGTGTCTTGTTGACACGTAGTATTATTATTCCGTGTATTGTGTATTTCTCTTTGTCCTTGCGTTCGCCGGGAGATTTTTTAACAAAGGGGTGTGACTCTCACGTATCGTTGTCTTGGTTTGCGCTGTGTTGTTGGTCGCGGGTCGCGGCGGAGAATGGAGAATGGCGAACGACGCGAGGCAAACCGCCAAACGTAAAACCAGAAGCTGTACTATTTTGTATGTGGAACACCACGAACACAATTCAGAAATTATTACCAAGAAAAGGACATCAACCATCAACGTTCTTTTTACTACCTACAATGACCAATGACGGATGAAATGACAACGGACAACAATACCTAAAGTACCCAAGTACCCTCTTTGTTTAGTACTCCGTAACAGATTTCGGATGAGGAGAGTCTGACTTACCGGTACCCAGAACCACCCCGAGTCCGAGTGACATCACGCGGACTTGGACAACCGAAATAATCATCTCCGACATCACGCGGACGCGAACAACCGAAATAATCATCCAAGTCGATGAAACAAACAAATGACACAACCATGACGATGATCCTTTCGAGGAAACTATTTGTATTCACAATTCTCTTTGCTATTTCATGCTGCCTTTGGTCGTTAACGGAAGACAAACGGAATTTAGCCGAAAAGACTGCAAATACTGGGACGAATAAGCGAAACGCAACGCAGATCGAAGCACCCAACATTACTACGGAAATTTTCATACAATTATCAGGGCAATTCGGCAATCATATAAGTAAGATTGCCGCTGGTGTCGCTGTTGCGATTGAATTGGAATCGCGTGGTCGTCATACCAGTCTCACGCTTCTACGCCCTCGACGAGGGCACTCGGCAGAACAAACGACTGCATTACTGCAACAGTGCTTTCCTTCTTTGCGCAATGTATCGTTTGACAACAATCATCCGGACTTAGTTCCTAAGCCACTATCGTGGAATCAGGACTCTCCTAGTGATTTTGACAAGGCTATTGACCTGATTTTCAAGTCCAAAACTACGTCTGTCTTAATAGATCACTTGAGCGGACTCGATCTGATCGTCGATCGCCACTACAAGGCACTTCGGCGATTCTTTACTATCGACTGCTGTTCCTCCAAAATACAACCTTACCATACAGTATTTCATTATCGCAATTTCGAACGAGAGATGCCACGACGGGGAAAACAGAAAGGCTATGAAGAATTATCGGCTCAATTCGTGAACGAACTATTTCACGACAATAATCACAGCACGCCTATTCTAATTGTTACTCCGTATGCCCCCGATGTCAAGAATTACGTGGACGTTCTACAGAATCAAGGAAGAGTGGTGCATACGCTGGCCAAGTCGACGCCGCTACTGGACTTTTGCATGCTGATATCGGCCACGGAAACCATCATCGGATTAGCGCGATCCACCTTCTTTTTGTGGGCAGGTTTTCTTGGTAATGCGCCGCATATTCGAGCCTATTCGATCGACAGTGAATGGAAACGTCAGTCGAATAGTCCGGTGTGGGATCATTACAATTGGACGGACCCAGAGTTGAATGAACGGTTTCATTTTGAATTGTATCACTTGTCGTCACGATGAAAATCAGTTCACAGAAGACGTTTCCCATGATCCATGGTCGAATGACCAGAAATGCTTTTGCGGACTACGTCAAAGTCTATCCCTGAACTGGCTAGTCACTTGTCATCGTGATTTTCATTGCATTTCAAGTCGGAATGGACGTTGAAATAATACGGAGTAGTGTATAGGTTTGCACTTGCACATAGTCCATACAGTACAACGAAATGCGCAGTCAGGTCAAACGTCAAACTTCAGTCCCCTTCCAAACAACTGCAATGGGAGATGGGAGTTTTTTTTTCGCCTGATAGCGATGAGAGAGAACACAACGCATTGATACCGTAAGCTTTGGGAACTGAGTGTTGAGAACTGACTATCTTTTCTTTGAAAAAAGCTAATTTACTTTATTTGAAGACTACATAGACAATAGACAAACTGATAATGTCTACAATCTTTAAGAAATATTGGACGGAGAGCGGGGTATTCTAGTTTGTCGTAGCTAGTCAACGGAGTATTTATTATCTAATTGACCATCCGGCCGATTCAGTCCCATGTCGGAAGCTCCTGATTGGATAGTCAGTCCCATACGTATATCAGTTGTAGGAGTAGGAACCAATCAGAGGACAGGGAGGACAGAGGACCAGAGTGAGCCGATCCGGCCAAGAACGGAACTCCTTAACCCTTTAACACTGGCGCCGCGTTCGCCCAGTAGAACTTGGATCCGTCACATAGTACTTTGTACTGCCTTCAAGCTAGTTTTTCTGGCAATTAACCAATCAGCCACGACGACGCACTCTCCACAATTCGTCGGATAATACTGAATTACGCATTCCGAATTACAACGCCAACCTACTCTTTGTAATCCTTATTCGCAGGTTCGAGGTTTGGACCTCAACTCGGTAACGGTTTCAAAAATTAAAGGTTTCAAACGGCAAGTCGAGTGATACTTATTGCCAAAGAGGTAACAAGAAGCAAATGAATCTGTAATTACATAAAATGTCAATGAAAAGAGAGAGACAGATCGACGGCTCTGATCTCGAGGGAGAAGAAGAAAAACGGAAGCGGTATTGGTCAAGTTTTGTCTTTCCTTCATGACAGCGGTGAGCCGTTGCTGCCTTTTTCTCATCATTACAACGAACACGGAAGCCAGCCGGCTCTATTTCCTGTCAACGTGCATCCACATTCACACCAGAATCAATCCACCGCGATTACTTCCTTTGCCTCCGCTACTTCGCCACAATGGCCTCAAAATCAAACATTAGGTGCTCAACGGAAACAGGATAGCTCCGGAGCATTTCAAAACTTTCCAGCCTCCAGCGTAGCCCGACGAGACACCCAAAGCGCATTTTTGGAAAATGACGCAAAAAGGGGGAGATACGAGCTACTGCAGCCGCGTGAGCTAGCAACAATGAACCAGGTTGGCGCCCAAGACGACGGATATCGCAGCTTAAACCTTCTGATCGACAGATTCATCGAGAGTGCTGAAAAGGGCCAGTTGCTCAGCAACATGACCAATCTAGTCTAGACCATGCCAACACTCCATTACAAGCGGGATTGCAGATGACTTTGCCGGACGCGCTAGGACGAGGCTTGTCAGGAGCGTCGTCTATTTCTTATTATGGAGGGCGCTCCTCCAATGCAATCCAACCCGGATATTATCAAACAGTCAACCTGGATAATACTATTCATCATCCTCCCCCCGCACTGTATACGTTTCCTCATGCTACGACACAAGGCACGGCAGTGCCGCCAATTTCGGCACACACTGCCGACCAGCGAATTCTTGCACCGCCCCGTCGCAAACTCAGCAACCAAGTGACTTCATCTTCAGCTACTTCGTCGTCATCAAGCATGTATTCGTCTCGAAGTTTGTTTTTGCCGGAAGATGCGGACCATTTATCTCTTTATCAATGCGTACTTCGAAAACAAATTGAGTTCTTCGCTGCCGATTGGGAGGATGTTGCCGTCATCCAGGGGCGAAACAAGCCCGTAATACGACGGCAGGTCGGCATACGCTGTATTCATTGTTCTCATCTCCCTATCAAGAGTCGTGACAAAGGATCATCGTATTTCAGCGCCCGTCTCGATGCGCTTTACCAGTCGGCGCAGAACTTGGCGAAAAAGCATTTGCTCCAAAAATGCCGACAAATTCCCTACAATGTTCGAGAACAACTAGCGCAGCTAAAAAATGTCGTTCCTCGATCTACAAAAGGTGGAAGCACGAACTCGCAAACCAGTGGATCCGGCAAGGGATACTGGGCCGAAGCAGCTCAGAAAGTGGGCGTCTTTGAAGATGAAACCAACGGGAGGCTCGAGTTCCGTTTCTAAACACAATCTTATCTGACAGTAATTTCAAACACTAAAATAGCCGTTACTGACATTAGCTGCCGTTGTCATCGTTGAACGTAGACTGCTATGCAAGCAATCGTGTGTTATAGGGACAAGTTGGATACATGGCGTCATGCGAAATCAAGTTGGCATCTGATTCTGTTTGGCATTTGGGTCGGATTTCGCAGATGTGTTTGCGCCGTTCCTACTTTTAGAACCATACTAGTGCCCGAAAGCCTCACCGGCCCACTATTGGGCTTGTTGGGCTCCATTTTGTAGTCTCGACGTTTTAGTACCCTATGAGGCCCAGGGCCTTATGGGCTCGATGGGCCTATGAACAGGCCCAGTACAAATTGTACGTAAGTTTTTACGTGCGTTCTTTTTGTAACGCCGTTTTTTCCTTTGCGAAAAAATCATTATTCAATCGAAATCAAAACGCCGATCCGTTTCCATCTCATGATCCGGTTTTCTTTTATAACAAATGAAACATGACTTAAACATGAAACTGGAAACGATGCCTCAATCGTGGAGAGGGAGGGACCTGGACTTCATCAAAGCAGCAATCAACCTCGTAAATTTTTCAAAGTGCTCTTAACCTACCTTTTGGAAGTGGACGCAGCACCATGACAAAGTTTAGCCGCGCCGATCTGAACGCCGCGTTCAAGAAGGACTATCCCTGCCTCATGAAAAAGAAACCTTGTCTTCCAGTAATCATTGTTGACTCCTCGGATAAAGGAAAAGGCAAATGGCTCGTCGAATTTGTCAATCCAGACGGAACAAGAAATGGCGTAACCCAAGTGGCTACATCAAAGCAACTCAAGAAGCTCACAGATAATGATTCTCATCCTCTTGTGAAAGAAGTTGGCGAAGAAGACGATGAAGAGATCAACGAAGAAGAAGCTGTTAGTACATTTCTTGTTGCTGGGCATATCCAGCCTGAAACGTCATCGAGTCCGAGCTTTCAGGAATCGGAGGGTAGCCTCGATGCAGCAGAGACCAGTCTTCTCGACAATAGCGTTTCACAGGAAGTTTTTGGAGTCCAAGATGGCCCAGAAGAGGAGGTAGAACACGAGACACGAAACGATTCAGATAATGAGAGTGAGGATGAAGAGGTAGATCCCGACTTAGAAAATGAAGAAGATCTTGGACCATACCGTCCAGATGACGAGGAGGGTGAAGATGATGGAGATGACTTGAATTTTAGAGCTATTGCAGAAGAACAAGCGGCGGAGGATAAGCACAGAGAGAAATGGAATCGATACTTGACCGAAAAAGCAGCTCTCATTGAAATGGGGTCAAAAGTGAAATGCAATCCGCCCAAGCACCAAGGCATTGATGTAGGTAGTCAGGTTCAACAGCGCAGAGCTCCAAGGCGCACGGGCTATGTTATTGCAAGTAATCGTGATGAAGATCATGGCTATGCCTGCTGGGAAGTTGAATATGAAGATGAAACTGTAAAATTTGTGAAATCGACTGAACTTATTTGCGTTAAAGACGATCGAGTCTTTGAGTGGACTTATGTCGACGATGTTTTCCCCATCAACCCAGTTTTGCCTTTCAGAGAAACTGGGGTTGTTGGATATAACTTTGCCGCATTCAAAAAGGAAAATCTGGATACAACCAAAGACGACTACGGTTTTCCATTTCTCACTCTGTTGCAACACCTTTGGCCAGGTAAGGTTACACCTTGATTAAATGAATTCCAAGTCCAAGCACTAACCTCAACTCCGTTTAATATAGGTGATTGGCTCAAACATCTCAATAAATTGAACACTCATCTTGGTTCAATTGACCAAAAGTTACTGAGTTACAAGGAATGGTGGATCTTTTGGGGGGTCATCTTTGCCGCGTGTCCATGCCAGAAAGGTGGCATCAAGCTGTTTGAAAAAGGCTTGTTTGACTACATCTTTACCACCGTAAACTTTGGTGTCAATGGTCTTAATCTCATGTCTCATTCGCGGTTCAAGATGATCTACGCAAATATATCACAGGCCTTTTACGACGATGAATCAACTAATGATCCATGGCATCCGATTACGGGTCTCATTGATAGCTTCAACAGGAATCGTAAGAAGAACATAGCAAGCGGATCAAAAATTGTGCTGGACGAATCAATGAGCCCGTACAAGCCTCGAACAACAAAGACATCGTTATTACCGCACCTGTCATTTATCCTACGAAAACCAAAGCCACTTGGCGTAGAGTACAAGGTAAGTCAGAACTTATTGCGCGTGTGTCCGTTGACACAGCAACAAGATCTTACATCCGTTCAGAACGTCATCTGTGCAAAAACCGGCATCCTACTGTTTCAAGAAGTGCAACGTGGAAAGAGGCAATGCGCAAGTCAGCATTTTCCAGACAGATTGGTACAAATGCGGCCTGTGCTATTCGCTTAATCTTGGGTTCCGTGTACAGTGGAGAAGATCACGCGGAGAGAGCTGCCCCTGTGAACCAGGAACGTCGGTATCTTGTAACGGCTGATTCATGGTTTGGCAGTCCGAGGCTTGCTGAGACTATAAAGCTACTGTGGCGTGACGAAGACGGGCAATACAGGATTAATAGAAGCCGCGGCGAGAATCCGAATGCGCATGAGTTGATAGCATCTGTGAAGTCAAATTCTGGCTGGTTTCCGAAGCACGAGCTCAAGAAACGAATGAAGCATTTTCCAAGTGGCTCCCATCTTGTGATGCGTTGCAGAACCCCGGGATCAAATATTGAGTTATTTGCTATCGGATACAAGTACAACTTGCGAAAGATCCTTTTCTTTATCATGACAAGAAATGCAGGACAAACCACACCTGGCCCTAAACCGTACATTGCGAAGTTCCCAGATAACGACGGCAATGTTAAAGAACGGCATATCAAACGCCCTCAGGTTCTTTCCGATTATTTCGAGGATTCTGATGCTATTGACTCCCACAACCATTGTCGCCAACATCGCTTAGGCTTGGAAAAATTCTGGTTGACGCAAAATCCTTGGGTCAGAAATGATTGTACTTTGATCGGGATGACAGCCATTGATGCATATCGAGCTGTGAAACATCAAGTTCCTGAGCTATCTCGTGACAAGCAGTTTACGGTTGCTGCATTTGCTAAAGGTTTGACGTATGACTGCTTGTACAATAAGTTTTACGATGATGCAGAAACAACGGATCCCAGCATGTACCTCGAGGCGGATAATCTTACACAACGGGAGCGCAAGATGAAATACGCTTTGCAGTTACATTGTGAGAAAGTGAATGCAATGAACAAACAGTTCTTGCAGCAAGCAAGTGAGGTCTTTTTCAAAGCAAACTTGCCCTCTGTTGTCAACGCGAATGAGTTGTCTACAGTGGGATCACCCTTATCAATGTCAGTGGCAGGCCCAAGTGCTGACGTGGTACTTCATGAGTGCCTGGAGGATGCACATGAATTAGTGGACATTGAAATTAGCGAGAAGCAAGGACGAGTAATGAAACGCAAATGCCGTATATGCAAAACTGGCATCAGAATGCAATGCAGCAATCCTCGGTGCCTCGTAGCCGAACCCCAAAAACTAGGCCATCCTGTGGGCACTCCCATTTGTCCCCCACGGCTGGGAGCTCGAAAACTTAAAGATTACCCAAATAATACCCTCACGTGCCTTGAAATCCACCGAAGGGAGGAAAAGGCCAAGAGAATGGAAGAAATGAGATTAAAGCAAAGTTGAGTCTTTTATTCAAAGGATAAGTTCTAAGGTTTCTCCCTCGTCTCTTTTATGAATTATAAAAAATGTAAATTGAACGACTCTATAGATCAAAATCATGTCAAGTCACTTGTAAGTGCCGTAGATACTTCCGGGACTGCTTTTTGTTTGAGTCGGAAACCGGAGTCGCGACACCAGATCCAGATCCCATGGATAGTCGTTGCGCTGTTGCTAAAGCCGATGGGCCCGAACTGAAAATAAGAACAGAACCAAAGGCTCCGTACAATTGCATTGGCGACCCCAAGTACACAACGCAGGGGACAGGTCGTGCGATGCCCTTGCTTTTACATCACCCTCTGCAAAGCATGGAAATAATACAATGAATGTATTTATCTTAATACAAACAATGTATTTGGCACTTGGCACACGCTATGTACTCCAAATAGCCTGTTGAAAGTCGCTCAGCTGTCCATCTAAATAGATGCATGAGGCGTCGGCATGATCATTATTGTATACCGCAAATAAACATTCATTCGCTTTAAGAGAGAACTATAAGCATGTTAATACCGTCGCCGTAGCTCTATTTTGATAAGCACATGGTTGGAGCAGTACATGAATTATCAAAGTTCAGTGATGAGACGTCCGATCCCATTTTGAAAGTAATTCTTTCTCGATGAGGTCGATCAAATGTGCCATACACCCTTATCACGCTCCCAACATGATTACCATGTTCGCTTCGGATTCTACTTTTAGCCTTTAGAAATTCAACGTCCAGAAACCGAATTTGAAGTGCTGATTCAATAGTAGTGCCCGAAGCACGGGCCTCCAACCAATCATCCCTCTCGTAAACTGCAATGGTACTTCGATCGACAATAAGTTGAGCAAAGAAGACAATATTGTAATCTGTTTGCCGATCATCAGCACGTCCGCGCTGGGCAAAGTGCACGACAAATTCGTTACCGGAGGACATGTCAAGAAATAATGAGGCGAGCACTTCCACGGATACTTTGAGTGATTTTGGCGGAGCTCTTTCCATTTCCAAAGCCGGCAGCCTATGAATAGTGAAACTGCCGAGCCCCATTGCCACCAAGTAGGTAATATGGCATTCAACGCCGTCGGTCAATGTACAGCAAAACTGCCGAGTCCCATTACCGCAAAGCTGGCAATATGGCACTCAACGCACGGCCTCGTTCCGTAGTCAACTCCGAAAAAGCATCACAGCCACACACGCAGCCGCCCAAGATCGACAGAGGTTGCCTCATAAATCTTTACCTCACCTTGTTGATTAACGTAGATGCCATTCCTGAGTTCCTCTCATCGCCCGCTACTGGGGATGAGTTCTCTCTCACCCGTCTTGAAAACGGTCTGTGGGACGTCGTTGTGACTGCCTATAAGCGCAACCAAGCCAAAACCATCCATGATCCTGAGCACATCGATCTAACGGCTTCTTCGGATGAGGAAGCGGAGACTCCTTCACTACGAAGAAAGCTGAAGATGCTCTGTTTGGCGTCGATGGTGGTGCGAATGACACGGTGGAAGATAAAGGTGTCGGCAACGCCGAGGAGCATGAAGTCGCTTCTGTAGCCTCCACCGCAAACATGAACATCACCAAAGCAGTCGATAGCGAAAGCGATGACAGCAGTGTCGACTACGGTTTGTCGCAGGACTTTCTTCTCATGGCGGAGATTATTGGAGACAGGAGTGAAAATCTTGATGATTGATGAGGATGAATGAAATTCAATAAGTAGTCACTATAACCGTTTGTGTACTATAATTTTCGATTTCTGGGCTCCATCACGGTTTTGTATAGTACTATAGTGTACAATTTTTCAGGCCCAAGAAGCCCAATTTTGCGGCCCAAGCGGACCACGCTCCGTGGCCCGCAAAGGCTTTCAGGCACTAGATGTCGCAGTGGAAAACTACGCTTCCTTGTGCGGTAGAGATCCGTGCGAAGTGATAAGGATCCTTATAAACGTCATCATCAAAAGTAACAGCGTAAAATCATTAATAAGAACTAGTCTTTGTTTGGATTTTAAAAATAACGTAGAATTGCAGAGTATTTGACTAAATGGATGCGGAAGACATTTTCCGGGCTGCAACTCGTTAAGTCATGTAATCTATACTCAACACCTTATTCCATTGTGAAAAATGATTTGAAAAAAGGAAAGGCAAATTTTCTAAAAATGAAGATCAACATCACAGCTCGGCTTGATCATAATGAGGCGTCTTTCCATGTAGAAAACTAGGATTACTTATTAAAAAGGGCAGATTGTTCAGGATTCAGGAGGAGTCAGTCCTGCGATGTCAAGCCTACAAGTTATGCCATAGTAGAGATTTTTCCGGGCGAGAATAATACGAAGTACGGAGTAGTAATAAGGAAGCAACGAATGCAACGCCAATCAACAACGCAATAACAAACGACGACGAGGAGGAAGGTTACACGGAGTATTATTGTTCTCGTTGTGATGTGCATCTCATCACTGTTTCGCACTCTCGAAATAAAACATGGAAAATACAAAGGAAGGCGTTGTTTTGAAAGAATTGGGCTGGTTAAATTCATCCAAGCTGGAAAAGCTAGAAGAATGGCCTCCAGAGGAAATTCTGGCCGCTGCCCTGAGCGACGACACGTCCACAGGGCATTTACAACAAGGTGCACGTAATGCTTTGTTACAGAAATATGGATACAAAAGCTGGGAGTCGCTGATATCACGCGCCTTTGACAAGCAAAAGGAGGTACCCGATGAACTGATCGAGTTGTTGACGACAGGCAAAAGTAATCAGCGACCGTTGCAATGGGCTTTGATGGATTGTATGCCGGGCTGTCAATTTCGACTGCACGCTCATCCCAACATTGAGCTCGTCTACTGCATGGAAGGCGCTTTACACGAGATTCGAATGGACGGCTTACCATTTACTAAATCATTCGATTCGGACGGCGCTGGCGAAGGAATATTGATCGGACCGTCTGTCACGCAGTTGCAACGACCGTGGAAGTTTGGCACGTTACAAAAAGGAACATGGCTGGTCAACGAAGTCGGGAGCATACATAAATCATTCACGGCATCCAACTGCGGTTGTAAATTACTCGTTTTGTGGGGCGGGTCACACGCCAACATTCCCGAAGAACCCTCTATGATTTCCGAAGCAGTTCGCTCCATGGACGAAAAAGTGTGCGCTTGTCATGCGGGGGAAATGATTTCGGAGACATTTCTTCCCAACTCGGAGAGAAACAAACGTGGGAGTGAAGAGAAAATGAAAGGATGACGACGAAGGAGGAAAGCGATGGTGACTATTTGGCGCCTAAGCGGAGCTTTTTCTGTGCCATGCGGAATGCGGATACCGCCAAGGATACTGCGTGTGGAGATGTGAAATGTGAAGATGCAAGACAAGGCAAGGAAAGAGGAAAGGCAAGGAGCAAGGAGCAAGGATGCTGTTCTTCCTCTCATCGTCCTATTTACAAGAATGAAATTGGAAAACCTGGCCAGCTCATTGGTCCTAGGTCATAGTTCACACTCCATAGTACGTGAAAGAGAGTCGGTGGTGTCTTGTTCTTAGAAACGGCACTGAAGGAACTGAAGTTTGTACAGCTGTTTGCTTCCGGTCACTGACATATGTAAATTTCGTAGAAAATGTACCGGATAGTACAAAATCTACGTGCCATTTTCGCGTACGAGCTAAGTCTACTTCACGAAAACCTATGATTTGACTGAAAAAGCATCTTTTTCAGAAAATAAATTTGATCATACTGACACTAATCATATTTGACAGCAATTTCTTGTCATCAATTCTTTTTAAACCTACCTTTTTTTGAACAAATGGTCGGTTTCATTTCAGTCCCGGGTCAGTCACGCATCGTCACACGACCGACAGGCACGCACCGTTTCGCGCAAAATCTCGCTCCCTTCTTGCAACTTGCAACATGCCCTCATTACCATTCTTGTTCATGTTGCTGCATCTTAAAGCGAATTTCTTGATAAAGTAAGTTGAAATTACATGAAATTAGTACTCTGCCATGAGCGCTGAAGCGATCCAGCGCTGTTTAGTCTGTTTCATCCTCTATTTCGCCCTCTGACGGCAACTTGTCCATATCGTCACTTCCGTCTTCATCATCGATTTCATGATTGGAACGGCTTTCTTCAACAATGATCGTGTCAATTTTGTTGAACCAAGCTCTCTTTGAGTGCTAGGTGATGATCTTTCAAGGTCTGAAGGAAATGCTCTCCACAAATCCATTTGTCTTGATAGCCCGCGAGTCATCACTGCACACAAACGTGTGCCAATTTTCACCGACAGTTTTAAGAACCGAAATGTTGCGAGTCAGGCACGATATATATACCAATCGACGCTAAATAAAAAAAAGGAACAATATGTGTGTTGATCGTGCCTGACTAAAGCAGTCTGCAAGTGTTATTAGCAATGTAATGATAGGATCGGCATTCTCGAAAACAACACGAGATTTGTCGCGATGGCAGTAGGGCGGAGGAGTAGTCGGACCGCGACTCAACTCCGTTGTGGTAGGCTTCTACGGAGCCTACATGAAGTCTGGGCCATTATGCAAACAGCTGTACGAATAAGAAGGAAATTGGAAAACCTGGCCAGCTCATTGGTCATAGTTCATAGTTCATAGAACGTGAGTCGACAATCGATAATGTCTTGTTATTACCATGTACTTAGAAGCGGTTTCTAAATGTAGTAAAGTTTGTACCAATACGATCATACAAAGTAAAGAAGAACAGTAACTACGGCAACATAATGCATATCTGTCCTAAATCTGAACGGATTGTTCCTTTTCGTTTACCAGTTCAAAACCTCAATAAAGTAACGGGATTGCATCATGCAGTAATCGCCCTCAGTAATGTGATGCACACATAGAACTTGTACGATATTGACGTCTCTTGCTCTAAATCCTTGCGGTTGGCCACGCCACAGTCAGGTGGCAAGAGCAGCACAACAAAAAAAAGACATGTTCCGCGTTCGTAATTGATAAACAACCATTCTTCTCACAACCATCATTATCAAACAACTACCAAAAGAAGCAACAGACCGTAGAGTTGAAAATGTCAAAGAGAAAGTTCATTCCGGAAGAGAAAAAAGCAACCTGTTGATAAAGCGAGGACATCCCTCGTCTCAAATCCAGCGGACGGAGTAAGGCCTAATCAAATTATGAGACGACAGGCTGGGAACGAGGTTGCCCTGGGTTTCATGAATAGCGAAAGAGGTAACATATGCTTACGGAATCACTTGCTTGTTTATATTTTCCTTCTCACGGTCAAATGACTCAACCTAGGCAACCGAAGATTACGAGAAGAAGACGATGATATGAATAGTTTGAATCGCTTTATCGATAATTTTATACAATCGCACGACGCCGCTCCACCGATTGTAGAGACAGCTTACCCCAACTGGCTGCTACAGGAAGCAAATGTTCCGCCTTCTCTGCTTGCACATACAAAAAATAATGTTCCCTCGGTCTTTGGAAGCGTTCCGTTTGCTTCCCTCGCCGGACAATTAAGCCCTACTCCGGCCCAGCAACAAGCGGAATTGCATCAGAATCTTCAGTATTCAGCACAAATGAATGCTCTTTATTCAGGGCTTCGTTTGCTGCCGCAGCTTCGGTGCTTCCACCGGCTTTGGTGTCTTCGACGGCGATAACAGCCCCACTGTATACACCGTCTCGCGCTATTACACTCTCCTCGCATAGCACAACTTCGAATACAAATCGATCGGTATCATCGCTTACAACAGCCAACGTTTACTTACCACGAGACGAAGAGTCACTGTCACCATACCAGTGTCTATTACGTCAACAGTTGGAATTCTTTGAAGCCACTAACGAGGATGCTTCGGTAGTGCAAGGACGTAACAAGGCCGTCTCTCTGTACCAAGTCGGTCTCCGGTGTCGACATTGCGCGCGGGTCAGTGTCGTGCAGCGAACCGCTGGAGCTACTTATTATCCAACGCGACTCGATTCCATCTACCAGTCGGGGCAAAATGTAGCGAAACACCATTTTGATGTCCAGGGCTGTCCTACAATTCCACGTGAAATACAACAAGTGATGACGGCACTAGCGCACGAAGTACGAGGACGGAAAGGAAAGTCGTCTAAGGGTGGTGGTAAATTGTATTGGGCCGAGACGGCGAGAGAGATGGGTGTTGTGGAGACTAGCAAGGGGTTAATATTCGGTAGTCGGCGATGACGTTCCAAGATTGTGGTGAATTTGAAGGGAAAAGACGCTAACTGAAGAGAGATGGATGCAGCGCGCAAACACTCCTGTTCTTGCTCGATGAAAATGTTTTGCGTAGCTTTACAATGTGAACTAGGAAGCTTGTAAACAAGTTTCATTTCTCTATCTCTAGCTAGAGTAGAGATACAAACGGTGAACAAAAAAGGTTCGGCCTTTTAAATATTTTACTTGTGGGCTTCGCAAATCAAGCTGCTGTTTCAACCATAGTACATCTTGGAGTGTCTTGTATTCGGAAAATCCTGAAACACCGCTTCTGGCCTTTAACAAGGAGAAGAGCCTAAATACGGAAGTAGACACTACTTTAAAACAGATAGTAACTATAAAATATTGTGTTCATAGTAGTCTGGACGCTGCTCGACGCGATGACCGCGTCGCCGTGTCTTTAATTATTCGGCCTTCGCCCCTCTGCTCCATCGCGAATGATGCAAATCTTTACGCGAACGTCCTCTGCATCACATAAAGCAATACCTTCCCGTCATTATTGAAACATCGCTACGAATCAGAGCAATTACTAATATCTTGATTTTTAAAAGAAATTTGCGAGATGACAGTCACACACGTTGAAAACATGGACGGATACAAATCCTTGATGGAGATCTCGAAAACAAAGTTGGTGGTCATTGATTTTAGCGCCGAGTGGTAGGTGTCTGTTTGAGTGGGATTTCTTTTTATTGCTGCTATCTCCTCAATCGATTGCTTCTCTCTCGCAAAAGGTGCGGACCTTGCAAATACATTGGCCCAATTTTCGAAAAATTATCTGATGAAATCGACACGGTCGTGTTTGCCAAAGTGGATGTCGACGAAGCCGACGATGTGGCCGGTCTCTGTGGGATCAGTGCTATGCCGACCTTTCAATTCTTTCGCAATGGACAGAAAATTGATGAGCTGATGGGTGCTAATGTGGAAGCTTTGCATCAAAAAGTTGCGCAGCACAAATAATGGCCGACTGTGTATGATCGTCACTCGTTCTCTTTCGATTGCATGTAGATTGTAAAAGTCCAACTTAAACGAAATTACAAACATCATTGAGGAAAGAAACTAAGAGTTATGCGATTGATTTTGTCCTGCTGTGATCAAGACTCTTGGCCTTGTTATGCTCGGTGAATATACTATTTCTCTTTCGTGAAAAGCTTTAGTTAGAAATGAGGCGTTTTCGCAACTAATAAGGCAGAGAGGATTATCGTACATTTTACGCAATGGACTTCCATTCATATTTTAGTCAAACAGTCGACAACCGTGCAGGTACGAAGCGTTACTGTTCACGAGTAGACAAAATAGTTGTGGACATTATAAAGAGAATAGGTAAATCGGAGGTTCCCAAGCGAGGTGTATGGCGCTAAGTTGACGACAAATAATGAGATATGAACAAGAAAGAGTCACTATGATTTTTCACGGGAAGATGACTTAGCTAAAGTCTTTATTCTAGAACGCCCAATGTCATTTTTTGGCATGTAAAAGATTTCTGAGGATTCATTATTTGGATAATTATGGCCAATTGACCGGACGACTAGAGATTTCAGTCACGATCCGCAAAGACAGACCACAACCACAGCGAATTGAATCTGAGGGAACGTGTGTGACTATGTAACGATTAATTTGACTTTTGGCTTGTGGTTATGTTGACGGGTGTCGTGTGTCGTCTCACATGTCAGTGACTAAACCTATCAATTGGAACCGTTCCGGTAAGGGTACAATAGACCCAATGTTGTTTCCCGATGAATAGCCATGACCCATGACTGTCAGTCATGAGGCATATCCCGAACGATAAGAAGCGGCGGCGGTTCGGTTTCATTTTTATTGCATTTTTCATTTTCATTGCATTTTTACTTTATTATATACTCCTTCTATTATTGTCTCTTCTTTTTAAGAATATCTCTTCATTTCAACCATGCATCCTTCTTTTTTTTCGTTTCCCCGATTTATCGCACTGCTCGTTTTGTTGATACAAACTCGACTGCCAGCAATACACGCGCAACAATCACAGGCAAATCCGTTGACCTGGCAGGGCGGAGCCATTTTAGCCATGAGCGGACGCAATTGCGTCGCCATGGCCGTCGATCATCGCTTTGGACAAGGTCCTGTCTTAATAGAAACCCGTCCTCGTCCCGTATTGACCATTTCAAATCAGTGTATGCTAACTTGTACGGGTTTGTCGGGACATGTGCAAGCGTTGCATCATATCCTTCTCGCGCAATTGTCGAAACGCCTTACAATATCTACCACCAAATCAACAAAAAACGTGACACCCAATGCCGTTATTTCATTACTAAGTCATTTATTGTATCAACAATACACTTCCTCCGGTCAACCCTTTGCGGTTGAACCCATTGTCGTGGCCTTGCATCCACAGACGCAAGAACCTTGGTTGTGCAGTATGGACAGCATTGGTGCATTGTCTCGTGCAAAACACGTTGTAGCCGCGGGTCCTACTTCCACACTCTTGGGTGTGGCAGAAGCCTGTGGCGGCCGCAATTGGAACCAGACGAATTGGTGCAAGTGTTGGCCCGGGCGTTTGTCAGTGCCCTCGAACGCGATTGTTTGTCGGGATATGGTGCAACGATTTACTTAATGACACCCTCCGAGGGGATTGTCAAATATCCGGTTCGTATGCGGAGTGATTGAAAGTTGTGCAAAAGTTGTCATGAATTGAATGTCTGTTGAAGAGTCAGAGGCATTCTTCAAGGACGGTGGCACAGTTCATGGTGCTGTCGTGTTTTGGCGTCGGTCATATATATGCCCATTGCCTTGCCTTGGAACGTCCAACTAACTTATAAATGGTACAAGTAGTTCCCGTTTAAATCAGGGGTGACTATGAAGAAGCGACGGTATTAAATCAAATCAGGTGGTGTGTGATCCTGTCGTTGGGACCGTCAGCAATCATATTAATAAAAGGTACCAGGTGTGCTGGAAGATAAATGCCTTACTAACACGAAGTTAATTATATTTGTAATATATTTTTCGATGGTGTTTCAAGTCGATCAATGTTCATGGAACGTGATCCGTGATATCGCTCGATGTGACAATCTTAGTTTTGAAGTGTGTGGGTTATTGTGGGTTCCCTTTTTTCGATCGTGACTGGATGGATAATAAGAGTCGTGCAAGTGGTAGTTGTCAATGCGACGATGTATTCTCTTTTTTTTTTTTTACTTTCAAACCAAATGATGCTTCGTTGTTCATGTCATTTTCTCATTAACATTGTCATGTCATCTCTTCCGTTTCGTTCGTCTTCTTTCGCAAACAACCACAATCATCATAATCACAATCAGAAGGAACAGCAGCCCGATGAGATGATTCGTCTTCAACAATTGTGGTTGGATTGGTCCGATCAACAACGACGCATCGTAACAGCCAATGGGAAGGCTGACTATTATTATGACGCCGCACGTGGATTTCCGTTTCACGAACACGAATTGCCGCATACCTGGTTCGGAAAACACCTGTCCGAGGAATTTCAGCAATTTTATGTTACGACATTCCAGCAACCATCTTGTAGTAGTAGTATTATCGGTGTCTGGAATCGTCCTTTGTTGGTTGGAGAATGGGAACATTCGACCGACGATTTGGTGTACAATGTACAAACCAATACATGGTTTATCGATTTACGGATTCCGTTGTGGCGTCTTTCGACGACAACAACAACAACAACAACAACAACAACAACAACAACAACAACAACAACAACATTCGCGTCGTCGTATCAAGACATGACGGGCACCGAATTGCGACTCTTGGCGCGACAGCATGTCTTTGCTGGTATCACCGTCTGTCATACCAAGGCAAGTAATAATAATAACAAGGAAGATGTAGATGTGTCTTCCAAAGTTCCACACGGATTTTGGGGTTATGCCACACGGTATCATACGATGGATTGGAATTATTTGGGACATCGTCGGAATCGTCCCAATCAGTGGTGGATAGAAAAGATGCCTGGAAATGATTTGACGTGGAAAGAATATTCCTTTGCGACAAATGATGCCGGACAATACTATTATTGGGAACGATGGGAGTCGGCTTTATGCAAGGAACCACCGACGACTACTGAAAAAACTGGAAATATGCCGATAGTACTGGCGTTGCAACGATGTGGTCCGTATCATGGATTGATTGTGGTAGTGGGAGATCATTTCAATTATTGTTGTCACAATGTGAAAGATGAAACTTTGCAACAATGGTGTCAACAACATCCCGTATCACCGCAACAATGGATCGATGATGCAGTTGAACGGGGTGATCTCGAAGAAGCTCGTCGTGTATTGTCACGTATGGCTGGTGGACATGGACGTATTCAACCCAAGAATACTGTACAGATGGAATGGAGGATCGATGTTTCGACCGAACCATGGAGACGCGGTACGTTGCTTTGGGACGATGTACAATTGGTGGGTGATCCGCATGACACATCTACTTGGCGCATTCATGACAATGGTGAGAAATGGAAGGTTATGGAATGCAATTTGACCTGCATGGAAGAATTGGAACGTTGGTTGCCGTAAAATGCACAACCCGAAGTGACTCATTATTATTTGTGAACTATCAACCCTCGACAACAACTTGAAGAACGGAGTTTACTGCAAATCTTGCTTTTAGTAACAAATTGTACTATCTATAGTTATCTATCATGGAACGCAAGTTGTCAATCATAGAGGAGAATTACCGAAGCGTTTGGTGCCGCATGATCGCACACACACACACACATGCGCTCGTTATTACGAATCATCATCCACGGCAAAACTACTAACTTCACTGATTACTCGAGTCAACTCCATGAATACTGCAAATTTTGGTTCTATTTGCCTTTTACACTGTTTTACGCCTTTTATCCGAAATTCTTTCGCGTTTCATCTCATCCTTTCCCATTCCCTAACTTAATGGGCACCTGCAAAGGCCTCCGGATCCGGAATGTGCAACATCTTAAAGAACAAACCCAAATCCTTGATGTAATACGTATTATCATCGTTGTGAATGGTAAACCAGTACACGGCATGCGAGACCGGATCAACGTATCCTACTTGACGCTGTTCGCGTCGACTGGGCACGAGAACGGGCGAAGCAAAGGTCCCACTACCTTCCGGTGGCACCAAACCCAAATTATTGTAGCCATCCAAATGCTTGTCTTCCATTTCTTCCAAATCATCCATGCTTTCAATACCCATTTGTTTCAT
Source organism: Fistulifera solaris (assembly GCA_030295235.1). Lineage (NCBI taxonomy): Eukaryota > Bacillariophyta > Bacillariophyceae > Naviculales > Stauroneidaceae > Fistulifera > Fistulifera solaris. Next base: position 752,809 of record AP026148.1, read on the forward strand.
TTCCTTTTTGAGATCGTCCGGAATGAAATCGGGCAAGGGTTTCATGTTTTCTTTGAGTTTGCGATCTTGATCTGTCGCAATCAAGTTGTCGGGTTCTCCCAATTCAAAGACTTTATTCAAACCGAATGGCATTTTTTCATTGTCTTTGGAAGATGCCAAGCCGCGGAGAAGTGTTGTTGTAGTTGTTGTTGAAGTAGAAGTAGTAGTACGAGGCGCCAAAGTGGCAGCGATGCTGTAGGAAGAAAAAGTAAATAGACGAAACGAGCGAAAGAGAATGAGAAGAAGAAAAAATGTAGAAATATGTATTGAAGACAAGAGAATGAGAACAATTGTAAAGGCTGTTTCGAAAAAGAGGAATAATAGCAAGATGCGAAAAATCGCAATATGCAATCTCGGATGTTTTTATTATATTATTATACTTGTGAACGTACCGACGTGCTGTAACGGCAAACATGATTGCTTCAATTGAAATTTGCTTTCTTTCGAATCGACGAATAGATTAGATTCACAGGAAACAGCAGAGCAGCAATTAGTTCATTCAAAACAACACAACAATAGTAATAATGCCATGCCAAATATTTTCCATTGCAACAAACGGCAACGTGCGACGGACGCGACCAACAGGTCTTTTTTTTCGTTGCGCGTCGACGCACCAAGCACCAACGCGAACACTTTTGGACTTACTTACTGACTCTATCGATAAACTGTAATGCAGACGTCAGCATATCACAGACCACTTCAGGTCTGTACGTCCGTCTCCCGAGAAAGATCGCTGTTTCCATCGGTGTTCGATGCAGTATCGCACATAAAGTGCCTTATCCGTTGAAGACGATTTCGTCGCTACATCATAGACAAAGTATGAAGTAATACGACATGTTTACAGAATCTTATTAGAAAGAGCAAAGAGGAGTGACCGTTTTCAAATTGGAATGCTGCGGCACGGCTGGCGCTCGCTTTTCCATACAACAACGACAACAACAACAACAACAACAACAACAAACACAAAATAGCAAGGTTCTCTTCTATTCTTTCGACAACAACCTACTGATCAGCTGGATTCGTTTACCATGACAGCGTCATCGTCGGTTACTGTTGAGGCATTGTTACACGCCGATACGGTCCACGCGTTGTTGCGACTGTCAGAAAACACTTTCAAACAAGGCGCTCCACAATTCACGAAAGCACAAGCTCGTCGCTTTTTCGGGATGTGGTTGGATCAGTTTGCGATGGCTATGGAAGAAGAAGTTTTGCAACGTGTCGCACAAATTTTAGTGTATTATTTAAAACAACCGAAACCTGTCCTTTTGCAAGTCATGATCGACTTGACCAGACATTTGCACGATGCTTTAACGGGCGATCTTTCCCTGAAAACGCGACAAACGATCTTGTCGCTTTGTGAATTGTGGTGGAAACAAGATTTTCCGCAAAAGAACAATTCATTGCAAATGCTTTGCCGTATTGGTTGGAATCACCGGAAGATGCGGCGGCGGTACAGAAATTGTACGAATTGAAGGACGCCCTCGATTGTATTGATTTTGCCGCTGATGAGTCCTTACGAGCGGCCGTCTTATCGCTCGTCTCCAATCCGCTCGTGTTGAAAACGGGAAAGAAACTACTGGTTCATCTTTTGCAAAATCGAGATTTGATCGAACCCTTGCATCAAGCCATCAAAGTACAACTGGTCGGCAACAAAACCAAAATTGTCAATGTGTACGCTGATGTCTATTACAAGGCGTATCATGAGACGAAAGATCCGGAGCTGCAAGATGCTTTGGAACACATTGTCTGGTCCGATTTCGTACAAGCCGTGTTGCATGCGGCCGACCCTGATACTCACAAGGCGGTTCGCATGGTCTTACAACCCCTGCATGCGGCACAAAAACATTACGAAGCACTCTTGCATCGTTTATATGGTCCGATTCTCTGGCGTGCCTTGTCGGCACCACAAACACAAGTTCGCTTACAAGCGGCGCAGATACTCCCGGAAGTATTTCCGTTGCGGGAGAACACAGCAGTGCCTTGGCAGCGGTCGAACAATGTGTCACGGCCTTGACCGGCTTGTTGGAAGATCGGGTTCCCAAAGTCCGCGTGGCGGGCGCTTCCGCGACGGCACAAGTGCTGTGTGACTACTGGACCATTTTGCCGCTGGCCAGTATTCGCATGTTGTTGAATTGTACGTAACGATGGTGGGTGACATTGTATTATCAACACGCTTCTCACATTTTTTCACAGGGCTTGTCACCAAACATGCATCAGATACGTCATCAGCGTCGGTACGAGTGGGAGCGTTGAATGCGGTTAGTCTCGTGTTGCAAAATCCTCAGTCCCATGCTGTGTTACGTCCCCTCTTGCCGTCATTGGGGAATTTGTTACACGACAAGACCGAATCCGTTCGCCTTGCCACAGTACGAATGCTTCTTTGTGTCAAGGAAACATCCGATTTGGCGTACTACCATGTCGTCCCGGTCTATCACTTGAATGCACGATTGGCCAACGAGGTAGTGAACAGTTCCGTCGCGGCTGCACTTACATCGCTTTTGATGTCATCATACTTTCCTCCAGACCCGGCGACACAAATTGCCCGTACGTTGCATTTCTTGCAAACCGATCCCCAGGCTGCTGCAACCTTTTACGCCAATGTGCATCGCTTTTTGGACACGGCACAGGTTGCGGCCTTGGCGGCCATGTTGTGGCAGACGGTTTTGACGGCGGTTGAGACGGAAAAGAATCATCAAAACAAGTTGCAATCTTCCGATCCGTCTGGAAAACGACGCAAGAAAGCCGCTGCGAAAGATGATAACGAGAATAATGCTAAAGGAGAAGAAGACGATGAAGACTTCTTTTCGTCGGCCGATGCGGCTCTCATGGTGACTTTGACCGACACGATCAATGTGTTGTGGGGGTCTATTGCGAAAGATTTGCACGAAGACGTTGTTTCCTTTTTGGTGGACCATATGGAGGATTGGAGTGAAACGCTTCAACACTTTGAGACCAATCCTGACAATCGTCTTGTGGTGCAGAACATTTTAAAGATTGTTCGCCGCCTACCATCTTGTGACGATTTGAAAATCAATGCAGAGAATTTGAATGTCGCTGGATATTTGTCCGTTTACTGTCATTGGGGTCGTTCTGACGAGGTGATTTCATGCTTGGCCAAGTCCCTCGAAACGAATTTGGGAGTAGAAGAAGAAATTCTGTTTTCGACTCCCGAAGCCAAAACCAAGAAACGAAAAAGCCGTCGCGGAAAACAAGGCGAAAGTATCGAGTCGCTACCTGCTTCGGTGGCACTGAAGGTAGTGCATGAACTCTTGCAAGATCCTGACATTCGTCACTATTTGCTCTCGCCTGTGCTCGAAAAGGCGTTGGAGAAGGGCACCAAGCTTGCCGAAAAGATGCTGAGCCGTGATCGAGTAAGTAAAGACGTCATTTTCTGGCTAGCTTGATTTCAGGATACTAACGTATATACTCGAATTTCTCTGGCAGATGATAGGCGAATCTGATATTGACTTCGTTTTGCGTGTTTGTGAGATTTATGGTCGCTTTGTCTTGCATCAGGCAGCGGCAAGGGATGAACCAAACTTGATCATGACTCCTCAAGCCGTGAATTTGCTACGTTGGATGTCGGTCAAAGTGATTCCCATGTTGAAAGATGTCGATACTGACCAAAGCTGTGCCGAGTCAAGCATTCCGTTTAATGATCCGGATCTTTCTACAATTGCTGTCGAACAGAGTTTTGCGGATTGGCCAGCATCACCTACACCTGCCGGTCCGCCTCGTCGCCGACGTGATACCAAGGCAACTCCCAATCGTGTCGAAGTCGAAAAGCGGTCTTCGTTGAGTCCCGATATCCCTCGTGCGCTGGCAATTTCTTTGGTGCAACTGACTTGCGTTGTGTTTGCCGAATGGCTTGCAATCAGTGGGGGCGTGGGAGGATCTATCATTGATTCTCAGTTGAGTGAATGGTTCTCGGCTGTGTCCGACGATACTACTGTGATTGCAGTCATGTCGAAGCTTGCTTTCCAATTGGTGAGAACGTCGGACCAATACTTGTTATTCGAGCAAATCATGCGCAAAGGGCCCGAATCCAACGGTCTTGTCCGGAAATTGGTATCAACTCTGTCGAGTCCACTTTCCAAATGCCAGCACAAGACGATTGAGGTTGTATTCGAGACAGCCAAGGCAATGTATGATCCTTTGAAGGATGAACAGTACCACTCCTCTTGGGATGAGATGTGGACACAATCTTCAAGTGCGATTTCGGCTGCTGTGAGCGCCGTTGTTGCCAACCGCGTGTCTGTAAATGTTTTGATCGATCTTGCCACAAAAACGCCCAGCAATCCCTTTTCCAAGCAACTTTTGTTCTTGTTGCATGACAGAGTAACCGAAAGAAGCAGCGACTTTACGGTGCAACCGGAAGATGTAGTAGCCTAAGAAAGAATAGTAAAGTGATTCCTTTATACATGTGAACGACTTCGTTCTTCATTTCGCTTTCGTATTAGTACACAGTGCAATATTCTCAAGAATGCGACAAGTTCAAACCGATGACTCCAGTCGCAATCATAGTTAAATACAATCCCTTGAGCAAACTCCAGGGTTCCTGAAAGATCAAAACACCAGCTGATGTTACCAGAATCGTTCCTATCGCTCCCCATGCCGCATACGCGGTTCCTACCGCAATCCGTGACAATACGACATTCAATCCGAACATGCTCGTCATGTTAAGAAAACAGGCGACCGCAAACAAGGCCAATGAACCGATGTCACGAGATCGTTTCGACAAGGAAGCACCGGTGCATTCGACCGCAATGGATCCCAACAGTAACAAATAGGCTTGCTGTTTTGATAATGTACGTGTCTTTGTCGGTGGATGGGTAGAATCGACGGGCAAAGGAAAGGCAAGACGGACTTTGGGTGTTTTTTGGGACATTCGATTACTGCGATTCTTCTGATTGAGAAAGGAAAAGGCTCCTGTACCAGGCACGAGAAACAGAAGAGCTGCTAGCCGATAAAGATGTATAAATTGCATGATAAGGCAATGAAAGGAAAGTATTTGACAGAGAAGTAGAAGGAATATCGATCTCTGCTGATGACTGACGTTGATTAATGAAGGTGATAATGGGGATCGCAGTGATGGGTGATGGGTGGAAAGTCAATGTTCACTATCTATTAAAAAAGTATTTCAGTTACTAAAGAGGGAAGATAAAACGCTTCGGATGTCTACCAGGTACGTGAAATTCACGTAAGCCTCGTAGGAATTTTATCTCCGTAGGATTAACACCTCATCAATTCTCGGGTCTGACAGCGACAAGCTTCATCGTAACATTGCTGAACAAACCTGCAGCAAGAATCATCAGTTTTTGGAACATCAAACCTAAAAAGAACAACAAATGCAATGTTGCGAATGTCAACGTGAATTTCACCTTGGCCCCGTGGGAAATTTATCGACAGGTTTTATTGGATCCGGTTAGCGTTGTTTTGAAAGAACTACCTAATGTTTTCTTTTCCTTGTTCGAACAGTTCAATAGTTACTAGAACTGAGAAGTACAAAGTAGTTAGACGAAAGCCTAAGGAGACCTTTTCGTGACATGATTATCAGTCATGAGTCATGAGTGAGTCACGGGCCGTGTATGTGTCACGATTGCTTATTGTTAAACTTCTTTTTTTAGTAAACGCACAATTAACGGTTTCTTAACGCTCACCGTTCACCTCTGTCTGCCGCCACTCATCGTTTAAAACACACGAGCTCGAAGTCGAAGCTCGACATCAGTGTCATGTCATGCTATGAACAATTCCATTGACAGAAAGAGAAACCAAGCAAGCAGTGATGTTACTAATAGAACGAAGAGAAAATCCACTTTGCTTCCGCAGCTTAAAACGAAGTATACATTTGCTGGGGCTACTACAATTGACTTTGGTGCACTGCTTTCTTTGTCAACTGCAAACGAAAGGATCATCTCCTGCTCTCTCGTTCATTACTCTCAACAACGTTGCTCAAAGCTCCGCATCCGACCTATTATCGATAATGCGAGATAATCAATACACGAAACGAGTCATCACGCTTCAACAGGAGGACTTGCCGATTACAGCTGAAGTTCTGATAGATGGAGAATGTTGCGTCGCCAATATCACAAGAATTCTTTTTCCTACTCTGCCTGCCGGATCAAATTTACCCAACAATGCGCAATTTGAGCTTCAGGACGGATTGAAAGTAGATGTGGGGCAAATAACGACGTTTTGGATGACGGACAGGTCACCAACATTGAATCTATCGGCCAAGGCCAAGGTATCGGCACAATACAAAGAGCGCACACTCGAAGCCGTGTATCGCTCTCACGTGGGGCGCGGTCGAAAAGGAGGACTTTCGAAGCAACAGATAGCGCAATATGGTGAAGATACTCAATCGCAGGCTGTCCTGCGGCACATTGTAAAGGAGGAGTAGCGCAATCGCGTGTGGCGGATTCGCTTCAGGTAGAACAACAATCTACTTCTCTTCTATCGCAAAGTGAATGCGCGAGGCTACTAGCGCAAGATGCACAACTTGGAGGACGGTTTAAGCGATGGCCGTGTGTTTTGCTGGCGTGTGACTTTACAAAACAAAAACCAACCCTTACTCTGATGAATGGCGGCTGGTTGGTCATGGACCAAAACATACGATCTGTGACCGATGGACAGCTATTTGCGCAACGCAAAAAGGTACAAACAGTTACGGATGAGCGCATTGTGCTGCGTTTGGAGTGCCTTGCCTTGGGCGAACAGCAGCAACGACAACAAACCTCGAATGAAGTCCTGGAACTCGATGTGCGGCAAGTTTTACTCGAGATGAATTTAAGTCTGGATGCCGACGGCGCCAAAGAAGCACTGTTTCAGCTGGGACTATGGACGGCCAAAGACCAAGACAGTGGGAAAGCGCAGTTTTGGACGCCATCGGTGTTGAGTGCTGCGAAGAACTACATTCAAAGTGTTGATCAAATGAGTTCGCTTGACTCGGTAAATGACGAACGGGTCGATTTGCGTCACTTGCCGTGTATTTGTGTCGACGGTCAACGAGTATCATTTCGCGACGACGCAATTGGCTTGCGATCTCGTGCTTCGACAGGACGGAGATGTTTTCCAGAGGCTTCGAAATGGGAAATTTTGATTCATATTGCGGACGTTTCTGATATTTATGTGCCAAAAGATGAAGCTACAAGTATTTTACGAGAGGCGGCGGCAAGTCGAGGGATTAGTCGATATGATTTGCCGACAGGGCCGGTTCATCTGTTACCGCCTGTGATTCTGCAGGCGTTGAGTTTGCGGTCAAACAAAGCCAACCGATCTGTTACAATATGGGTCTACGTCGACGAAAGGGATGGGCGGTTGCTTGATGCGGGTGTCGAGCGCTCATTAGTTGCTGCTCCTTACGAGTATTCATTTAACGAAGCGAGTCGTTTGATGGAAAAGGAAACCACAAACAACTTGAGTCACAGTTCAAACGGCAGTCGTGATGGCAAGGCTAGGGCAATTCTATTGGTGACGGAGAGGATTGTAACAGCATGGAATCAGGCGCGACAGAGTCGTAGTACAGCAGCAAGGAAGCGAGAGGAGCGCTTGACATCAAAAGAGACAGAGTTTCATCCCGAGAGCATGTTTGATGACGGACGAGACGGTTTTGTACGTACACGGGCGCATCGATTGGTCGACTCCGCACTCGATTTGTATTCTTATGCAGCAGCCGCTTTATTGAGACGCGTAGAAGCTCCGATTCCTCGTGCCCAAGGCGTCGGCGCGGACCGTGGAGGACGCATTGCTACTTCGCCACTTCGGCGTTTTCTTGACGGCGAAGCACAACGGCAACTCTTGGCAGTCTGTTGTGAATTTGGTGATAAATTGTCCGCTAAAGAGTGTTCAGAAGCGGGCATTCTATCCAACGAAAGACGAAACAAAGTAAATAACGTTCGTTCCGTGCGCCAAAAGAGAAGCTTGAATAAGTAATCAATTGAATTTAATCAATAAATCTATGCAAAGTCGAATAACATTTAGCTGCAAAAACAGGTCAAGAGTCAGCAGGGCAATGGAGGAAAAGGACTCAATAAAGCGCCCCAACTTGTCTACCCCATTCGTTTCCACATGTTATTGCTTGTTGCCTTGTGATCGTCGTTTGCACGTTGGGCTTGCATCTCTCGCATCAATCTTTCGTATTGCTGCTTTTGTTCATAGTTTGCACCGCCATCTTCATCCAGACCACGAATTTTGTCTTTATCGGCGATGAAGGGTAAATAAATCGTTCCCACACCGACGGCCGCGAGCGTTAAGGAAACCGCCGCAACAACCATTTTCGATCCGTTGTTTCGTGCTGCCATTTATTTTCGATTAGTTGTCGCCTTATAATGTATATATTGTAGTACCTATTTCTGTTGTTATACTTGTCAAGAAGAATCATGAGCGAATAATGAATTATACCTGGTACCAGTGATCGTGGGCGAGGAGGAGGAGTCGTCGTCGCGAGCGTTTTGTTAGCGCAAAACCACATCAGTCAGAAGTTCCGTCTGTAGAACTCAGAGTATTACAGTACTCGCGCTCGTTGTCGCTCACATCTTTCACAAAAGTACAACAATCATCATCGCATGTCGAAGATACCTACTAAGCTAAAGACTATTTCTTATAAATTTTACCGGTAGAGCGTCTTCTTCATCATTCGGTTGGGCTTTGTGCATTTTCAGACGGCAAAAAGTAATCGCTTTCGAATGTATCATTTACGTTCGGCGAAGTGGTTCCGTTTTCTAGCCATTTGCTGTTGTTTCGTACGTCTCAAAGCCCATCCTAAAGCAATCAAAGTAACGGCAAACATGAAACTCTGACGCGAATACAGTATCAGCTCTAATCCGAAAGCATTACAAGCCCAGGGGAAGAAAAGTAATAGTAGCCACGGACTGAAACAAGCCAAGTGCTCCAAGTAGCGATCGGGAGAAATCATGACCCAAGGCGTCAAGTACAGGACCAAAACACGATATGGTGCCATATACAACTGCAGCAGTGCCGGATACAAATGCATTGGTGTATCCGCATAACACGAGGCTTGAATTCCGCTCACGATCAAGTCACCGGTCTGCGTCAATGGTGCAAAGCGACCTTGTCGTGTCACCATTTCGTGCATTTGCTGAACCGGTAAAGTTCGCCCTCTATCCGATATCAACGTATTTTGCGCATTTTTGGCTGCGATAGAGCGCTTGACGTTGCCTTGGTAAATAAATAGGAACTGCGATGGTGTCACTTCCAACATGATAGTGTTGTTTCGATGCATCATTGAAAGCTGAAGAAATTCCGTCAATTCGTTCCAGTACGCGACGGCATATACACGAGTATACGAATTGCCGTGCTTGCTGCGAATTCGAACGAGATCACCGCTGCGCAACTCATATATGGGAATGTTACCCCGACCTTGGATCTGCACGGTAGTGTGTCCCGAGAATCCCATGGGTTCCACACGACAACTCGGCAGACTATGAAAGACCCACAGGAGCAGCAGGAAAGAGAAAACCAAGAAATTGAATAGAACAAAGAAACGGGATAGCATGGTGCATGAAATTCTTTGAACAAAGAATACGATCGCTCAGGTTGGGGAGAATGAGAAGCGAGTTTGATACGAAGGAGGCTTCATTGTTCAATGGAGTTCTCATTTTACGTCATATTCGGAACGCCTCCGCAAAATATTGTTCTTGTCGAGATGAAGAGTGTGTTTTCTATATTCTTTCTGTTACAGCATACCGCCCTCGAGTTCCACAAAATCCTTAGCCTTTTGCTCAGCCTTTTCTTTCTCTTGTTGTTCTTCTAGCAGCTTTGCTTCCTCTGATTCTTTGGATGGCTCAGTAGCTTTGGGTGGATCTTCCATCTTTTTCAAAAGGTCTTCATACGGAGCTCCAGCTCGCTCATCATCCTTTCCTTCACTTTTAGTATTAGAATCTTTTGCGATCGTTTTGTCGTCCTCGTTTTTGGTGACTTCCTTTTTCTCTGACGAGCTTTCTTCTATCTTTTCCACCTCTTCTTCTGTCTTACTCTTGGGTTCGTCCTTTTTCTTTAGTTCTTCTGGCAATGACTCTAATTTTGTTTCTAGTTTTGCTTCGTCTTTCGGCTCGGCTTTTGTTTCTTTAGCGACTTCTACAACAGGTGTTGGTACAGATTCTGGTGTAGCGAGCACAGGTTCTGGTACCGGTGATGTGAAAACACCCAATTGAATAGCTAGCACGAACGCAAAGGAAAGTACTCCAGCAATCGATGATAACTATCTCCAAAAAATGAAGGAACTTGCATTGTGAGAAAGAAGATCTTCCGCTAAGAGGATCATGACCAACATACCTTCGCAATAATCTCGAGTGCTTCCACTCGAGATTTACGTACCTGATTGCTTCTTCTACCTTGACAAGGCGTTGCTTGGCATCTTCTAAAAACTTTTGGCTGGTTTCAATTTCCAATTGCAATTCATTTCGATCATTGATGGCCGATGCTCGTACTACGAGAGCAGCTACGGGTACTAAAAACAAGCCAAAATCGAGGGGACCGAGTTCTCCTAGAGTAGCAATTTCAGTTGCGGCATGTAAGCAAGAAGGTCGAGGTTTCGAGTGACAACTGAAAGGTCTCGACACTTGAAATGCCGATACCGACATGGTCGACAGAAGATAAAAGAGACCGGGAAAGCGCATTGCCGTTCTTTTTTATTGATTGGAGTGTAGAGGCCCGCAGCTTCGATACTATCAAAAGTAAGTATTATAAAAGCAAATATTGTTCAAATACTTAGTATCTGGTATGCTTCCGAGGATGACTTTACTTTTGGATTCGGTTTCATTGCAATCGGCGCGCACACGCTCATTGTTTTCGGGCGGCGGAGGATCATCGTACCCGGTACGCATTGAAAGTCGGAATGGTTTTGTACACAAATCCTTCTAAATCGTTTAGTGTACAAACGTCACCGAATGTCATCCATCACTGACGCAAGTCTACGTCAGGCATTTATGACGACTAACTAACGACCGATATCTCCACGACTGCAATCGATGAAAAAATACTCTATCGTGAAAGGTGACACGACGACGGTGAGATGAAAGCATTGACGATATCAAAAACATATTTGTAATATCTTGACCGTAAACTCAGAACTAAAAACAAAAAAGGAAGCTGAAATGCAGTACATGGTTAATATTAAGCGCTATTGTGCGAGAAAACTGTGTAAATCAATGAAAAATGAATGGAACAATCTTTCGAAAGATCGGTGCCCCGACATGTCAGCCTAAGAATACTTTGCTAAAAACTTCTGCACAATGTCTTCGCCCTTCTTCTCCCACTCGGCGCGGTTGTTGGTTGCGTAATTCAAGTATTCATCGCTCGAAACGCCAAACACGCCACATTCCTTCAACTTCTTCGTCAGGGGAATGATGTAATTGTCAAAGAAGCCTAGTTCGCCCTTGTACCAATTCACAGAAGGATCGTTCTCCAACAGACCGGCTTTGTATCCCAAATACATTTCTTCAAAGAGGCGCTCGTTCCACTTTTGATAGACGTGCCAGTGTTGCATGGTGTGTGATACGTCACTGGCTTGGATCAGATGCTCAATGACGATGGTCGCTTTACGGTGGATTTGGGTGTCGACATCTTCGTTCAAATCCGGATTGTGAAAAGCATCGGCCCAGCGCTTCTTACGCATGGCTCCAAGATCCTTGTCAAAGATGTCAGTTGCCATAACAGAGTTGACCACGAGCTGGCGTAAGCGACGGAGATCGCCTTCGGTCTTGAAGAGGCAGGCTCGCAGGTTACCGAAGGCGGAGTCCATGAGGATATGCCACGCCAGATCGACTGAGTTTTGTTCAGCGACACTCTGATTGTTGTACGCTGCAGCCATGGTTGGGTCTTGCTTGAGCAGCACAAAGTTGGGAATACCACGGTGGTCGACGTCGTGGATGAGCGCGGCAAACACGAGTGCAAACTGCGTCAACGGATCGGACGTGATACCGTACGTCTTGTCGGCGGCTCCGTCGGTTTCCCGGCCCTTTTCAATGCGGGAAAGCAGCTTGGTGACCGACATGGTAACATGCGATGCGTGCTCGAAGCAGTGAAAGGGATTGGTATGATACATCTTGGAGAGGACCGTAACAAGGCTGCGAACTTCCTCCACGACGACAGGATCGAGCTCTACCGTGTTGGTATCTTGCGACGCTGTGTGAAGATGCTCATCTGCGGGCATAACGATGATCTCGGCAATCTCTCCAATGACGTTGGTGGTGTCTCGTCCGATCGACTGTTCAGCCGCGCGGACACGGCGTTCATCGGAGAATGCTGTAGGCAACGAGTTGGCTGCTTGCCGCTTCAGAACAAGTTTCTTGAGGAGATTGACCAGGATATCACAGTTCCAGTCAATGAGACGGTCGATTTTCTTTTGCTCTAAATCGACTTCCACTTTTGGTTGTTCCCCACTGTCTTGCTCGACAATAGAAGCCGACAACTGTTTGTTTTCCTTGGTGGGATTGATCTTGAGCCAGTATGTTTGGATCGCTCCTTTGCCTTTGGCCACGATGAGATCTTCGCGGAGTTCCAGCCAGTCTTCTTTTCCGGCTTCCTTGAGCAACTGAGCAGTTTCCGGCGAGACGTGAATCTTCTTTCCCTTTCCGGAAGTTTCGATGCGTGACGTGGTGTTCATGGTATCCCCAAAGAGCTGTAATCTGGCTCGCTCGCCGCGAAGGACACCGGCCGTCACCGGGCCACTGTGCAAGCCGCATCGCAACGAAAGCTCACCCGTGTCCGGCCCCAGTTTGAGCTCGAGGCTTTCGGTGACTTCTTTCATTTTCTTCTGGCACTTTTGCGCAAACATGGCCATCAATATCGCATGATCGTCTCGGGGCTCTGGCATTCCTGCCACGGCAACGTAGCAGTCACCAACCGTTTCGACCTTGAAGACGCCCATCTTGCGTGCCACCTTGTCGAACTCACTGAAGATAGCTTCGAGTAATTGAAAGACTTGAGTTGGTTCTCGGACACTGCTCCAAGCAGTGAACCCAACGATGTCCATGAAGGAAACGGTCGTTGCAACGTACAAATCAGCCACGGGCTTGGTGCCGAATGCAGTGCTTTGGGTCGGTGCACTGTTTTCTTCCATCAGATTGGAGTAGTCGACTTGCTTGGTAGTTTTAGTCTTTTGGAGTGCCTCAATGTCCCCGCCGTTCTTCAACAGCTGGGCCTGGATACTCTTGGGGAACATTGCCGAGACGATCTTGTTCGTTTTCTGGACCCGCATCGCCAGCTTTGTCTGTCTCCTCTTGACGTTCATATCCCAGCAAATGAAAGCGAACGCTGTCATGATAAAGATAGCGATGCAACCCACGCTGAATAGCAACGGTGCATTTGTCAAGTACTCATCCTCGAATTCTTGGGTTGGGTAAAGGCGAAGCGTGTAGACGCATAGCTTGCTTTCGTCGAGTTGAAGACGGCGAGTTTCAGTCGTGGGCTGCTCGGAAAAGCGCGAATTGACAAAAGGGACGTGCTTGCCGAGATAGTTGAACTTGTGGTCATGATGGTCTCCTTCTCCAACGTAATGAACCTCTTCGCCCGAAATGTCGAACGTGTACACGTCTCCACACGAGTTTTCGACAACACACGTCATGGGATATGGTGTGTGCAATATATCCCCCAGAAATAGTTCCCAGGTAAAGATCGAGACAAAATACCCCACCACATTTGCTTGCAGCTGCAGGGTATCGTTGATGGGCTGAACGACAAAGCTGTGCGGATGATCGGCGATGACACCTGGGAGAGATGCTGTCCCTAAGTCAGCAGCCAAGGTCGTCGTGATCTCAGAGACAACAGCATCCGTGAAGACTTCGGAGACTTCTGCCGCGTGACGAAATGCGTCCACAGACCGAAGGTCGAGGTTCATGACTGTCTTGTCGGTCAGAGGAGGCGACACCTGCCACGTCGGATTAAAGGGTCCTTCGGATTCGCCGGCGATTACGTTCCCCCTCGCCGTCGTGCAACTGGTTTGCAATTCCCGACTCGCTTTGAGAGTACTGCTCCCACTCTTCCGCTGTCGTTGACGTTTGGCGTAAAGATCATGAGTTCCGTGTGGCTTAGCGATCGGAATGCCTCGCCCTGTTCTTGGAAATACGGAATAGTCACTTGGGGCCACTGGGCTTGAATAGCAGTTAACACTGATGTTGTCGACGTTGTTATCTCGTGCATTTCACTGAGCAGCTCGTTGAACTTGCGCTGTGAGAGACGGATGAGCTCATCAGATAGAATGTGAAACTTTGTCAGGGTGTTGCGTGAGAAGCCGAAAGCAATAATACTTCATCTCCGGGGAGCGCAGCTTACCTCTCCCTCGAAGTGTTTCTCTTCTTCATTTCGGAAAGCAAAGTAGCAGACGGTGGACAAAGTAGCAGCGCTGATCAGCAACGTCAAAGCGACGCAGAAGCGACTGTAACGCACAAGCTTATCTTCCGCCGCAAGCTCTTCCGGAGTTTTGTTGCTCGAATAGGTCACTCCGGAAGTGTTGCTGAAGCTTCCATCTTTCCCACTGCTGTTGTTGGATGACGAATGATGGGAAGAATCTGTCATATCAAAAGAACTGTTGGCAACAAAGACGCGTGTGTTCGGATTGTGGCTTTTGGTGATTGTTTTGAAATGCTTTTCTTGCTTTCTCTTCCGAGAGGATGGGTCTTGTCGATGTGTTTTGATGTGCTTTTGACGTCCTTTATTCTTTGGGCTTATTGGATTGTACTTTATACTATGAATATTGTCTTTCAGAGAACCTTTGGGCGTATTTCAAAAGTTCCAACCTTCAAATTCAAGGCTTCTTCTATTAATCTTGCCTTCGTTTACGGTAATAACTTTCTACATTCATCAGTTATACCAATAATTCATGAGTTAGGGAGTACTAGTTACTACTAATAACAATTAGGACTTAAAGAGAAGGCTCACTGTGACAAGGAAAGGTATAACACCAGCCACCTGCCACCAGCCGCCAGTCACCAGTGAGCAGTGAGCAGTGAGCAGTGAACACTGAGCAGTGAGCAGTGAACACTGAGTAGTGAAACTCAACGAAAAGACTTTTTAGGCTGGCCCTGTTATTGGCGGTTGGCGACAGTGGCTAAAAAGACCGAAGAAAGATCCGATTACACCCATTCTCGCCTTTAAAACTTTCAAACATCAACACCAGTAGGCAGTGTTCTTTTGAGTAACATGTACTACGTAGTAATTTTCTTAAACAGCGAAACTGGAAAATACGCAAGCTAACAGTAAATAATGCATTTCCATTTCCTTGTTTGCATGGGCAATGGTGTTTCTTGCCGAAAATCAACATGGCTAATCTGTTTCGTAAAAGTTGTGTTAAAGGAAGTTAAGAGAAACAACCTCTTAGGTACCGGTACCTCTTGACTGTCATTTGCTTGTTGAAGAATCCTAACAAACCCCGACTGGATCAGATAGTCCATGACTGGATTTCGTTGGCGAGTCGTAGGGTCAGCGGATCGTCTGGACTTCATCACACCCCGTTGACGATGATTCGATGGATACCCATATCATCCCGTGTCGCACACAAGACGAGAAGGAAGAGAATCAATGAGTGGAAAGTTAGATGTGAGTGAGTCTCTAATTTTGTTTTTTCGAACAAGAGACTACAATTTGCTTCGAACATCGAAATGTGCGCGCGATCTGCCCTTCATTCCGGAAAAGAGCGCATGCTTTACGCGGTGGATTGACAAAGTAGGTTGTCATCACGTTTCCCATGTTGTGCACGAAAATGATGATTCTCCCATTTACATGTGATGATGAAAGGAAAGATACTAGCATGTCTTTTAGTCGGAGTGAAACGACTTCTATTTCACTTGCTTCTCCACCCAGACTAATCGCAGTTGAAGTGAGAAATCAACCAACATGACGACAAACGTTGAATCGTTGATGAGGTGCCTTGTCATCTTAGAGATCAAACGGTTTTCGTGCTTCCTACCCTCATTGTGGCAATACCTGCGCTCTTTCTTTCCCATCTTGTGCGATTCTTGGTGCAGGACGAATACATATTATAAAAGTGGCTAAAGAGCGACAGTCATACACGAAAATCTTCGATATCTACAAGATATAGCTGTTTTCCAGCAATGATATTTTCGGTTTAGTGAAGCCAGTACATGACAAAATTCAACCAGAGCCGTGCGCGCAACTGGTATGTTGCTTTGCTGCTCCCATTCGACGCGGTTAATGCTCGGAAATGCTAATACTCACCGCTTGAAAACTACGAAGACGCCGCATGGCTTCCATATATACAACACGAAAACGATGTACTTATCAGAGAAACGATCTCTATGATTACCTACATACATGTCGTCAATATCAACTTATCGAAGGGGGAGTTCGCCGCCGGAGAAACACCTGATTGGCACCTCTCCTCATGAAATTGCCATTGCGCTCCTATTGATAACCACACTTTCATCGATGTAGCGCTAGTGGCTTATCCACGTCCTAATTCTTTTTTTCGTTTAGGATACCACATGAACTTCGACATTACGCAGGGGAGTACGTTGTTGACCGTGTCAACACGGTTTAGGAGCGCCTCGACGATATGGCAAATGAGCAGCTGGCAGTGTGTGCTTTCAAGAACAGAGCACATTAACAATAATAGCTGCTTTGAGTTGGTGAATGCAGGAGCAAGATGAGTGATTCGTAAAAAGGACGCCGTAACATGTTGAAAAAACGAGATAGGAGTGTCGCTACAACCACAACTTTTGCCTTGCCTGAACAATTCAAGGACACTGAGTGGACTTTCCGTTGTTAGAGTTTCATAGGAAAACTTTTATGGTGACATCAATCAGTTTGAAAACGTGTCTGAGAAGGTGTGGTCAAAATGATGATGAACGAACAGGCTTCTTGTTTCTAATCAGCCTCGATTCTTTTTCACGAATACTACAGAAAAGTGCTTGATTGATATTGAAAAGATATATTTAACTTGAAAAGCTAGAATGTGAACGGTTGAGTGATACCCGACACAAATAATTATGTCCAACTAGACGTATTTCACGATGAACTTTTGCACAATGTCTTCGCCCTTCTTCTCCCACTCGGCGCGGTTGTTGGTTGCGTAATTCAAGTATTCATCGCTCGAAACGCCAAACACGCCACATTCCTTCAACTTCTTCGTCAGGGGAATGATGTAATTGTCAAAGAAGCCTAGTTCGCCCTTGTACCAATTCACAGAAGGATCGTTCTCCAACAGACCGGCTTTGTATCCCAAATACATTTCTTCAAAGAGGCGCTCGTTCCACTTTTGATAGACGTGCCAGTGTTGCATGGTGTGTGATACGTCACTGGCTTGAATCAGATGCTCAATGACGATGGTCGCTTTACGGTGGATTTGGGTGTCGACATCTTCGTTCAAATCCGGATTGTGAAAAGCATCGGCCCAGCGCTTCTTACGCATGGCTCCAAGATCCTTGTCAAAGATGTCAGTTGCCATAACAGAGTTGACCACGAGCTGGCGTAAGCGACGGAGATCGCCTTCGGTCTTGAAGAGGCAGGCTCGCAGGTTACCGAAGGCGGAGTCCATGAGGATATGCCATGCCAGATCGACTGAGTTTTGTTCAGCGACACTCTGATTGTTGTACGCTGCAGCCATGGTTGGGTCTTGCTTGAGCAGCACAAAGTTGGGAATACCACGGTGGTCGACGTCGTGGATGAGCGCGGCAAACACGAGTGCAAACTGCGTCAACGGATCGGACGTGATACCGTACGTCTTGTCGGCGGCTCCGTCGGTTTCCCGGCCCTTTTCAATGCGAGAAAGCAGCTTGGTGACCGACATGGTAACATGCGATGCGTGCTCGAAGCAGTGAAAGGGATTGGTATGATACATCTTGGAGAGGACCGTAACAAGACTGCGAACTTCCTCCACGACGACAGGATCGAGCTCTACCGTGTTGGTATCTTGCGACACTGTGTGAAGATGCTCATCGGCGGGCATAACGATGATCTCGGCAATTTCTCCAATGACGTTGGTGGTGTCTCGTCCGATCGACTGTTCAGCCACGCGGACACGGCGTTCATCAGAGAATGCTGTAGGCAACGAGTTGGCTGCTTGCCGCTTCAGAACAAGTTTCTTGAGGAGATTGACCAGGATATCACAGTTCCAGTCAATGAGACGGTCGATTTTCTTTTGCTCTAAATCGACTTCCACTTTTGGTTGTTCCCCACCGTCTTGCTCGACAATAGAAGCCGACAACTGTTTGTTTTCCTTGGCGGGATTGATCTTGAGCCAGAATGTTTGGATCGCTCCTTTGCCTTTGGCCACGATGAGATCTTCGCGGAGTTCCAGCCAGTCTTCTTTTCCGGCTTCCTTGAGCAACTGAGCAGTTTCCGGCGAGACGTGAATCTTCTTTCCCTTTCCGGAAGTTTCGATGCGTGACGTGGTGTTCATGGTATCCCCAAAGAGCTGTAATCTGGCTCGCTCGCCGCGAAGGACACCGGCCGTCACCGGGCCACTGTGCAAGCCGCATCGCAACGAAAGCTCACCCGTGTCCGGCCCCAGCTTGAGCTCGAGGCTTTCGGTGACTTCTTTCATTTTCTTCTGGCACTTTTGCGCAAACATGGCCATCAATATCGCATGATCGTCTCGGGGCTCTGGCATTCCTGCCACGGCAACGTAGCAGTCACCAACCGTTTCGACCTTGAAGACGCCCATCTTGCGTGCCACCTTGTCGAACTCACTGAAGATAGCTTCGAGTAATTGAAAGACTTGAGTTGGTTCTCGGACACTGCTCCAAGCAGTGAACCCAACGATGTCCATGAAGGAAACGGTCGTTGCAACGTACAAATCAGCCACGGGCTTGGTACCGAATGCAGTGCTTTGGGTCGGTGCACTGTTTTCTTCCATCAGATTGGAGTAGTCGACTTGCTTGGTTGTTTTAGTCTTTTGAGTGCCTCAATGTCCCCGCCGTTCTTCAACAGCTGGGCCTGGATACTCTTGGGGAACATTGCCGAGACGATCTTGTTCGTTTTCTGGACCCGCATCGCCAGCTTTGTCTGTCTCCTCTTGACGTTCATATCCCAGCAAATGAAAGCGAACGCTGTCATGATAAAGATAGCGATGCAACCCACGCTGAATAGCAACGGTGCATTTGTCAAGTACTCATCCTCGAATTCTTGGGTTGGGTAAAGGCGAAGCGTGTAGACGCATAGCTTGCTTTCGTCGAGTTGAAGACGGCGAGTTTCAGTCGTGGGCTGCTCGGAAAAGCGCGAATTGACAAAAGGGACGTGCTTGCCGAGATAGTTGAACTTGTGGTCATGATGGTCTCCTTCTCCAACGTAATGAACCTCTTCGCCCGAAATGTCGAACGTGTACACGTCTCCACACGAGTTTTCGACAACACACGTCATGGGATATGGTGTGTGCAATATATCCCCCAGAAATAGTTCCCAGGTAAAGATCGAGACAAAATACCCCACCACATTTGCTTGCAGCTGCAGGGTATCGTTGATGGGCTGAACGACAAAGCTGTGCGGATGATCGGCGATGACACCTGGGAGAGATGCTGTCCCTAAGTCAGCAGCCAAGGTCGTCGTGATCTCAGAGACAACAGCATCCGTGAAGACTTCGGAGACTTCTGCCGCGTGACGAAATGCGTCCACAGACCGAAGGTCGAGGTTCATGACTGTCTTGTCGGTCAGAGGAGGCGACACCTGCCAAGTCGGATTAAAGGGTCCTTCGGATTCGCCGGCGATTACGTTCCCCTCGCCGTCGTGCAACTCGTTTGCAATTCCCGACTCGCTTTGAGAGTACTGCTCCCACTCTTCCGCGTCGTTGACGTTTGGCGTAAAGATCATGAGTTCCGTGTGGCTTAGCGATCGGAATGCCTCGCCCTGTTCTTGGAAATACGGAATAGTCACTTGGGGCCACTTGACTTGATGGTAGGCAGTCAGTGATGTCGTAGAAGTAGTAAATTCGTGCAATTCATTAACGAGATCTTTGAACTTCTGACGAGAGAGACGGTCTACCTCATCGGAGAGAATTTTGAACTGTGAACACTGAGTATGATTGGTTCTTAGAATGAACAGCGTAAGCGACTATAATGTCTTACCTCTCCCTCGAAGTGTTTCTCTTCTTCATTTCGGAAAGCAAAGTAGCAGACGGTGGACAAAGTAGCAGCGCTGATCAGCAACGTCAAAGCGACACAGTAGCGACTGTAACGCACAAGCTTATCTTCCGCCGCAAGCTCTTCCGGTGTCTTGTTGCTCGAATAGGTCACTCCGGAAGTGTTGCTGATACTTCCATCTTTCCCACTGCTGTTGTTAGATGACGAATGTTGGGAGGAGTCTGTCATATTGAAACGTATATGGATAACGTATATGGATAACAGTCACTTGGGTAAACTAAAATGGGTTGAGTTTTTTTTTTTTTTTTGATGTTTGGTTGTGTTGTGAGGCGAAGGAGGTGGAGAAGGGAGAAAGTCTTTCGTCACCTTGTCCCGATCAATCAATCGGCTTCCAGGTCGGCTGTCACAACTTGTACTTGTTTTGAGTAGAAAAAGCTGTAAAAAGGACACTGTAATGACTCTACGTTTGGTTACTTCCTTTCTGAAAATCAGCGAACAGCGAATGCTCTCTTTGTTTGGCTGTTTGGCTCATAGCTAATACACTATACACTCGAGACTCGAGTGTTTGCGTTTTCTCCTATGCCTAATGCTCTCCCATGTGGAAAGCGTCCTGTCCTGTCCCTTGCACTTGACTACGCCCATTCCTTGACGACGCCTTCCTCGTAGATTCTGGAGGAGTTCGTCAACCTTCTTGTCTTTGTTTCTTGGCCTCTAGAAAACCCTGGTGCCGGTACTCACCCACTCTACAAAAATGGGGCCTTAGGGTACTGTACAATTTAACCTTAACCTTAACCTTACCATAACCATTCCTTTTTTACAATAACGCGGCACAGTCAGCTATCCGGACGCTTTTCGACGAAAATCGTCGAAACTCATTCGTTTGAAGGGTGATTTTTGATTCTGATTACATTTGACTCAATCGGAGCATCCTAAACATTATCTTCCTTTTTTAAAAGTTGCTGAGCATGTGTAAAGTAATTGGAAGTATGAAATCTACGGAGCTTAAGAATATTATTGATGCGCAACAGAAACTGGGCTCGCCACTGGCCTAGTTTGCTTCATAACAACCTTTCTACGAGTACTTCTTGAGGAACTTTTGCACAATTTCTTCTCCCTTTTTCTCCCACTCGGCGCGATTGTTCGTCGCGTAATTCAAGTATTCATCGCTCGAGACACCAAACACACCGCAGTCCTTCAGTTTCTTTGTCAAGGGAATCACATAGTTGTCGAAGAATCCAATTTCCCCTTTGTACCAATTCACGGAAGGATCGTTTTCCAACAGGCCGGCTTTGTAACTCAAATACATTTCTTCAAAAAGCCTCTCGTTCCACTTTTGATACACGTGCCAGTGTTGCATGGTGTGTGATACGTCACTGGCTTGAATCAGATGCTCAATGACGATCGTGGCCTTGCGATGAACCTGTGTAAGGGCGGCTTCGTTGGAGTTGTTATAGAAGGCATCTTCCCATCTCTTCTTGCGCAAAAGTCCCAGATCTTTATCAAAGATATCGGTCGCCATGACAGAATTGACAATCAGTTGTCGCATGCGTCGCAAATCATCCTCGGTGGAGAAGAGACAGTCGCGAAGGTTCGCGAACTCCTTGTCCATGAGAATATTCCACGCCAAATCCACCGAGTTTTGTTCGGCGACACTTTTGTTGGCGTAAGCCGCCGCCATTGCCGGGTCCTGTTTGATCAAAACAAAGTTGGGTACGCCGCGATGGTCCACATCATGAATCAATGCCGCAAGAACGACGGCGAATTGCGTGAGCGGATCCGAGGTGATACCATACGTTTGATCCTGCAGCTGGCTTTCGTTACTCTTAACAATGCGCGATAGGAGTTTTGTGACGGACATGGTGACATGCGAAGCATGCTCGAAGCAGTGGAACGGATTGTCATGGTACATTTTCGATAAAATTGTTACCAGGTTTCGCAGTTCGTCGCGAACTTGAGGATCGATCTCGACATCTTTGGCGTCTTGCTCAACATGGTCGTTATCAGCTTCGGGCATGGGAATGATTTCAACAATCTCTTCGATCACATTGCCTCCCTTACCCAAATGTTTTTCCGCTTGTTGGATGCGGTTTCGCATTAAACGTTGGAGAGATACAGGCAAGTTCTTCTTCGACCGCTTCTGAACTATCTTCTTCAACAGGTTGAGCAAGATGTCGCAGTTCCAGTCAATAAGGCGTTGCGTCTTCTTTTCGTCTGCTGTCATGGGGACTTCATCTTTCTCAGCCTCACCTCTGGACACAATAGCCGCAACAGCATTGCACTGCTTGACTGAAACCGCATTGCTGGTATTTGGGTCGATCTTGAGCCAATACGTCTGGATGGCACCTTTTCCTTTGGCTACCACGATATCCTCTCGCAATACCAGCCAGTTTTCCTTTCCGTTGTTCTTCAAAAGTTCAGCCGTTTCAGGGGAGACGTGAATCAAGTGCGGCTTTCCGGATGTTTCAATTCTCGATGTTGTATTCATGGTATCGCCAAAGAGTTGTAACCTGGACCGTTCACCGCGCAGCACTCCAGCAGTGACCGGTCCACTATGCAACCCACACCGAAGAGCGAGTTCACCGGTATCCGGTCCTAGCTTCAGCTCCAATGACTCCGTGACTTCCGCCATCTTCTTCTGACAACGCTGAGCGAACCGGGCCATGACAACGAAGTGATCCTCGCGTGGTTCCGGAAGCCCAGACACAGCGACGTAGCAGTCTCCTACAGTTTCTACCTTGAAGACGCCCATTTGTCGAGCAATATCGTCGAACTGGAAGAAAATGGATTCCAGTAACTGAAAGACTTGAGTGGGCTCTCGGACACTGCTCCACGCGGTGAAACCACAGATATCGGCGAAGAAAATCGTTGTGGCAACGTATAAATCAGCAATTGGCTTTCCCTTGAAGGCAATCACGCATTCTTGGCTTTCATCGGCGTCCATAAGGGTCTTGCCGCCCATCTGTTTTTCTTTCAGCTTTTCTGCTTCTTCCATTTGGCGCCGAGCTTCTTCAATCATTTCGTCCTCTTTGGTCATTTGATGTTCTATCTTGGTAGGGGCAACTCCAGCAATGAGTTGCTTCGTCTGACTGATGTTAAAACTGAGTTTAGTTTTTTTACGAACAGCGTAATCCAAGATGAGAAACGACACTGCTGTAAAGAGAAAAATAAGTACGCTTGAAACAGCAAGAAAAGCTGGCTGCATAGTAGAATAGCCGCCGACGAAGGATGTCGTTGGGTAGAGGTGTATCATGTATACACAACGGGTGGTTTGTTGCAACACGCGTTCGGTTGATGCTTCCGTAAGATCTGAGTTGGCAAGTTCAAAAGAGATTTTCATATCACTGTATGCCTGGTCATGAAGGTCACCGAAACCCTTGTATGAAACATCACCAGTACCATGAAGCTGATAAGTACTGACGGACCCGCACGAATTTTCAAGGACAGCCTCAATGGCACCTTCGTGACCATGAACAATATCGTCGAGAACAGCATCCCAGGCAACAATAGCCGAGAAATAGGCAACAGGCATTTTGCTCGTCCCAAGCGACAAATCTTTATATACAGGCTCAACGAGGAGACAGTATGGCGGGTTGTCGGTATCCGAAGTGGCCTCCGAAAAATCAGACGCCGAGACGGTGTCGGAGAGAACAGCTACTTGTGATTCACTTGCAATTTGAACCGCGTTAGCGAAGGATGGAAGAGACATTAAATCCAGACTCATAATTGCATGATCAGTGGCCAAGTACGGCGAAACTTGCCAAACTGGTGCGTAAGGCCCTTCTGAATCAACAGGCTGTCCATTAGCTGTTTGAAGAGAGTAGAACTCGTCGTTGAGTCCCAACTGAGCGTACAGAGTCCATTCAACAAGGTCCTGGACGACAGGGCTAAATATCAATGCCTTTGTCTCGGTCAAGGCGCTGAAGCTTGTACCAAGACGGTCGAAATAGGGAACGGTGACTTGGGGCCACGCGGCATTTTGAGAAGCGAGAAGCGAAGTGGTCGATGTACTCAGCTCTCTCATTCCCTCCAACAGAGTTGTCACTTTGGTAACACTAACACGAGCTACTTCATCCGTAGCCCTTTCATACTGAATTGGAAATCAAAAGAGAATTGTACAAAGTATGTCAGTTCCGCTCATGCTATAATGCCTAATATCTTTGATTTCGGTGCTATCATACCTGAACTCTGAATTCCTCATTTTCACTATCCTTCGTGACGTAAAATACCGTTAAGGCTACAGTCAATGCGCTCAAAATCAAAGTAATGCCGACAGCCACCTTCATCCCCTTCAACCAACGCTCATGTGCGACCAAAAGTCCATCTTGAGACACGCTTTCATTGATGCTATCGTTGGAACTATCATGCTTGCTTGAAGACGATCCTTCGAATGGAGGCTGATCTTTCATCTTTCGTGCTTTTTTGTTTCACAAGGGAAAAAGTGATGAAAGAAGAAATGTGTGAGCTGACGATGGTGCGATCTTCGTGGTGTCGATTCATCCATCGGTGGCAAATGACCTTTTTCCGAAGACGGATCGTTGCTCGAAGAATCCGGTTCCAATTACTTCCTTCCTGGGCCTTTATACTATCGATCTTTATGTTGATTTCAAATTTTAGTCGAGCAGTCCTTCCGTTCTTCAGTCTTCTTTGCCCTTCTCTCCTTCTAATCATACGATCGGAAACGGGCCCAGAAACAAAAAGGCTTCTTTGATTTACAGTATTTATCATTTTTACGTGGAAAAAGAATCCGGAGAAGGAAGAGGAGCATTTTTACAGAACAACGGTAGCGGATAACGGAGACAGGGTACCAGTACAGGCTACATGCTGAAGTTTGCGACTAAACAAGGAGTTCGGATTTGTTGTCGTATTCAATCAGTTCAATCGTTGTTGACAGGCGATGATTGCAGGATAGGAGAAAATGAAAATGACCTTTAGCCTACAACCTACAACTTGAAGTTAATGGTGGTTGTGGCAAAGCGGATGCTCGCGGCTCTCGAGAATAAAGTTCGACGCGTGTTAATTGGGCCAATAAACGTAAACTTTGTCGTTTGAAGCTCGCGCTTAAATAAACTCCTAATTTCTCAGAATGAGATTTTGCCATTCGACTGTTTTCTCCATTGTTCGTTTTCATTTTCTCACAAATATTTCAATGTGGTACTATGCTGTCTTTTTTGAAGATTACCGTTGACAGTTACGGAGTATTACGTTGCTGAACGATTGAGTGACCTCACGTTTCATTTGCATCCCTTGAGGTTTGTTCGGAAAACCCTTTGCATCGCAGGCAGATATCTTATCTGTCTTGAAAGCTGCCGGAACTACTACGTCATAGGCGAATCTAAATAACTAGTAGAAGATGCTATCAAACGAAGTTTCGTAAATCAATGGTCTTGTTTTAAGGAAATATGTATACGGTGGAGTTGGACATACAGAAACTCTGTGTACTTCATAGTACAGAAATTCTGTGAGACGTGTACTGGATCATACAGAATTTCTGTGCCTCCCAGGCTTTGGTCTGGGTTGTAAGGATTGAATAATGACGACGTGAATGTGGTTCAAGTACCGGTACCGAGGTAATAGTGTAGAACGCTGCGTCTCGGTTTCGTCTTTTCTTAGGTTAGACTACGGTTTGAGTTCCTTGAGGGCTGAGGATCTCACGATTGCCACGTCATCCGGCATCCTGGTTTGTTTTGGGGTTTTATGTGGAAAACGTGTGTGACTACTTTGTATGTCACGATTAATCGTCGTTGCTTTCCGCCGTCGACGGCGTCATCCCGTCAGCAGCAGCGAACGAGGTTCGTCGTTTTGTACACCATGGCGGACCCTCAACAGCCCAAGATTTCCTTTTCGAGTTTCTCTTTCGTTCCCTTATCGGCATCGTAACTTGTTGGAAAAAAAAAAAAGAATCATCGATAAGCAGCTGTCGTCGCATTTGAAGGGTCCGAAGGTGTAAGGGAATCTCAATTCGACTATCATTCTCGTATTTTCGGTTGATTTTTTTTGCAATCTAGAAATAAATGACAGGAATGACTTATCGTTTTCTAGTAGCAACAATCGTATCCGCAGCACTGTTGTTGTCGGTCGCCACAGCCTTTCAACCGCTGCAGCCGCAGCAAACACCGAAGCGACTCGCTAGTGTAAGCGTTCAAAGCTTAGTTGCGCCTACGGACGAGAAGAAGGCAACAATTGCTGCATCATGGCCAGCAACCGGAATCCCCAATCACAAAATATTAACCAAAGCACAAGAGCAAAAACTAGGCAAAGCGATACAAAGAGCACGGAAATTACGGCAATGGCTTGAACAGCATCCAACACAAGCAAAGATACCGCTCGACGACGCTTCCATCGTTTATGCGCTTTCTTCCTCGGTGACTTCGCACGAATCATCATCGTATCACAACTATACGCAAGCTCAGATCGATACTATTCTCGAGAAAGGGCACCAAGCCAAGCAAAAGTTGATGATGTACAACCTCCGACTAGTATCAAAAATTGCCAAGAAATGGGCGTACATGACACACTATAAAAATGGCGATTACATCTCGAATGCCAACGATGGCTCACTCACGCGTCCTTCCATACAAGAAGCCATTCAAGAAGGCATTGAAGGACTAGCGAGGGCCGTTGATCGTTACGATCCGACCAAAAATTGGCGATTCTCAACGTACGCTACATACTGGATCACCGACTCGATCCGCAACTGCTATGCATCGGCATCAAACGGTCATGCGATGCGATTGCCCTCCGCTTATCACGAAACAGTCGCGCGTTACAAGTCTCTGATCAAAGAACAGTACCACCTCTACCAAGCGGCACCTCCCATGGAAAATTTGGCGGCGCAGATGGATTTGAAGCTTTCTCGTTTGCAGAAAATTCTTCGACTCGCTCAGCCTCCTCTGTCCTTGGATGGACCCACTTCTTCGTTTGCGAGTGCTGGAAAGTCGGGCATTGCGGATGCATCAACGACTATGCTCGGAGATATCCTGGTCATGGGCACGTCGGAAGATCCGGAAGCGCTGTTGGAATGGAGTATGCTGCGAGGTGCGTTAGAGCACGCGTTAGTGACCCAATTGTCACCCCATGAACGCGACGTCGTACGACTTCGTTCAGGGTTAGATGATGGCGTGACGAGGACGTTTCGACAAGTTTCTGTGGATTGTTACGAAGGAAAATTAAGTCCCGTGCAAATTCAGGTGACGTGGGTCAGGGCCTTGAAGAAACTTCGTTCTCCGGAAGCGTTATCGAAGTACGGATGGATGTCCTATTTCGAACTGTGCGATGTGGACCCCGAGAGTGTTTCTTTGTAATGATGTGTTGGAAGAAGTCAAGGAGGTGACAACGCAGACTGCCGCATGGAATCAATACAGCTTCGAAATCGCGACACTCTCTTCGAGTGCCATGAGTATTAATGATGTCCATCAAACACAGGTACTGCATCTATTGATTAGAGAACGATACAGACTGACTGGAGATTGTCTAAAGCTTTTGACGGCGGTCGACTGAGAGCAGAACAACATCAGGTGAGGAAACTTAAAGGACGATTTATCTCAACGAGAGAATTTATCCATTGTTTCGATGTCGTTCAAAGCGTTTTACTGCCTTATTGCGGGATATTATCTCGAGTTTCCTGTATTCATTGTGCTTCTCCCACGGTGAAAAGATATCATCACACGCCAACGGCGTGTAGTCCATGATATTATTCAAGGGATTTAATCCAGGCTAGTCCGGGCAATTATCAAGGAAAGGATTGGGACATTTAACAGTGAGCAGGACGCAGGATGCAAACCGCAAGTCAAGTTGTTTAAATAATGTCCAATGCAAAATACTATCAACTCCCAAGCACCAAGGCCTACTGCTTACTTGACATTGACCTCGAGCAATGAGCCATGCGCAACGGGCACTCTAAATATTATTAAACTAGTTTTCGGCAGTAAATGTACTCTGGAGCTTTTTAGCTTCCGGTAGATGACAGGAAGTAGGATGGCGGGACAGCAGATGACTTAGATGACCGGTAAAGGTCGCAATCTCGCGTCTTTAGCTAGAGTTAAAAAATCAGGATTGATGACTCATGACCGAAATGCAGTCGTGGTAAAGTTGATACAGCACTTGAGGCTTATAATAAAAGTGGATGTCATCGATCCGCAAAGATTTTCGACGTTTACAAAGCGAGGCGTGCATTGCAAAAAAATACTGTACGAATTTTAACATAACGCAGCAATATCTTTTGTCCTTTGCTTACTAATCTTGGCGAATGCACTATTTAGCAATTTCGCCTGTAAAAACATTAGTCGTGACTCATTTTATATACGACTGAATTTCGGTGTGGAATTTATATCCCATCTTTTCAAATAATAATTTTCAAAATACCTTGTTGACGAAAGCGTGAATGACCTTATTAACAGGGTAATGCTTTATTGCATTACAAGTAGAGCTATCGAATTGGACATCGGAATGATAAGCTTTGGATAATCAGCACAACCCGTATTTTGACTTACAAACAACCTTACTGTCACTGTCGTTCACTGGCAACAAGAGTTTTTGAAGGCCGAATGAATGAGACGAAACGGATGGCGCTCGATGCGAGATAAAAGATCGAATGAATGAGGTGTTCAAAGATTTTTCGAGACCCGCACCATTGGATGTGCTGGTGGCTTCTGAGCCACTCGATCTTGTGCGATCTTTTAACGTTTTTGGATCTTTCGCCACAATCTCATCTTCTTATTATTACTTCTCAACAACACCATGAAGATCGGTAATTACGCCATCGCCGTTGCGGCACTTCCCTCCTTGAGTTGGGGAGCTCGTCATCCTACCTGCCAGACGTTCTCGGATTTGTACGCCGATGGAACGGAACTTTGCGAGAAGATGTTTTCTGATGCCTTTGTCGTCGTCCCCGACGATCAGCCGGCCTATCACATGTGGTTCTTTGATACGGATAACAATCCGAACGACCAAGTCACTCGTGATATCTTCGGCACGGAACCTGTCGAAGAATGCAACGTGCAGTACTTTCACAAAGAAGTGCCGAGCCCGGAAGGCGACGACATGGGCGAGTGTCATCCGTGGAAGCAGCGTTCTTGTTGCCACAGTGAAACTGTCGGAAGCGTTGAAGAGATGAAAGCGCTTTACGGAAGTAGCTGGGATCGCTGCGGAACCATGTCAGAAGCCTGCGAGCGTTTCTTTGTCTTTGAACTCTGTTTCTACGAGTGCGAACCCTCGGTTGGTTTGTTTCGTCGCTTCAATGATAGTCAGACGGATCATCCTGACTTCAACACCTGGCAATTGTATCAGATGCCTATGAAGAAGAGCTATTGTGATGCGTGGTTCGACGCCTGCAAGAACGACTTCTTTTCCGAGGAGCGATTCTCGACGATCAAGGAGAAGAAGGAAGTGGACAAGCTCGGCGTCTCGTTGGTGTCATCGGCGCATTCGCTTTCCTTCTTTGTCTCTTCTCCTCGTTCTTGGTTCACCGTGAACGCAGTGGCAAGCCCGTGTTTGTCGCTGAAAAGGCGAACCCTGTGGCTTAAATCGTTTTGAGATACGTTTTGCAACACGGATAGTATGAAATGATACTCTCACCGCGGGAGCTTTGTGATGTGGGTAATGGCTGAGAAATTAAAAGAGTCGGAAGATTCTTTGTTGACCGTTCGAACCTGAACATGGTAATGCATGCGAAAGGGAAGGTGAGATGTGTCATGGAAATATGATCACGATAGTGTTGCTATGAGGACGTTTAGTTGGTTATCATAGTAGTGAAAAGTGACTATTGAATTGAATCGTTTCTATTGTCTATTGCGCGTTTACTTGTCATCATGATCGACTTCGAATATTTCTCCATGCTTCCCGCATCCGTCGTGCCTGACCCTCTGTGAAAACATCGTCACAGCCTAAAGGAGCGTAATCCATAATGTTGTCTAAAGGGTCTACACCAGGCCGATCCGGACAACTATCCGGCAGCGGGTTGGGACATGCACCAAAAGTTCGTCCATAGTACCAGCTTTGTGCGTTCGTGTCGTCTACCAAATCTCCTGGAGAACATCCACCGTCAAACGTGTGAAGAAGATTCAGCCAGTGTCCTATAATAGAAAAGAAAGTCGACCAGTGAGCCTTAGCAGAAGAAGAGAAACGCAAAAGGCGATCGAAGATAATAGCAAACTTA
This sequence comes from Fistulifera solaris, assembly GCA_030295235.1. Lineage (NCBI taxonomy): Eukaryota > Bacillariophyta > Bacillariophyceae > Naviculales > Stauroneidaceae > Fistulifera > Fistulifera solaris. Next base: position 783,052 of record AP026148.1, read on the forward strand.
CCGACTTCATGCGCCAGTGTCGTTTTATCGGTAGCGCAATCGGTATCGACCACAATGCCGTCCCCCTTTCCCATGACCTTGGCATTCTCCGCTAAGTTTGCGTAACCGCAATAGCGACCACCAAACATCCTGGCTGCTTTGTAGTAGACATTGAGTGTTTTGAAACCCCCTTTTCTGTGTTTCTTTTCCCTATTGTTTTGTTCGACGGTATTCCATTCAGAATCATACCAGGTTTTATCCACTACGCGATTCGTCGCGACGACATTCAGCTGAAATCCGGTCGAGAGAAGGAGTTCGTTTGTTATATCGATGTTTTCCTGTAAAATTTCATCCGATAAAAAACCGGTTTCGTTATCTTTTTGAATGGCGTGGATGTATGTGGTGATGTTGACAAAGCCACCATTCTCCGGACCGAAGTCTTCATCGTCAATATCATCCTCAGGGTTGCATCGAAACAGACGATTATTAGAGTTTGACCTCCTTTCCTGCTCATATTGAGCAAGGGATAAACGCTCTTGCTGTGCGACGGCCATTTCTTCAATGGAATGAACATCGGGCGCTTGAAATCCACAACCATGAGGAGCATCGGAAAGATCTCGTCGATGATGAAGGTGATGGTGATGATGAAGGTGATGAGAGTCGTCATGCTTCTCGTGATTATGCGCGAGGACAGCGGATGCTGTAAGAAGACCGATAATAATGGAATCGATTTGCATCATTGCGGCACAACAAAATAAAAAAATACTCCGTATCTCTTTTAATTTTGTATTTTGTGTCAACCAAGTCAATAATCAACAGCATCTCTCCCTCGTCAACAAGTCAACTTGGTAAAATTCTGTGTTTCTTTACAACGTTCTTGGCAACTTTCAGCGTAAGTACATAAGCCCTCTCATCATTTTCTTGAAAATCAATCACTAATCGGAAACCACAATACAGAAATGTACAGCAAAATGCAGCGCAATACTTAACGTCTGCAAGTCGATAAGAAGACAATTAGGATATCAGTTGTCAGTTTGGTTTAAGCCTGAATCCGATGATCTTCGAAATCTGTCACAGTTGAAACTTTTCATTTAGTACCTGGTACATTGCAGATTGCAGAAGAAACTGGCGCGCGCTCCGGTCACGTGATTGCCCTCTTTCTTCTTGGAAGGAGAAACAAGCGAAGGGCACGGGTTTATGTTGATGCGATGCGAATGACACAGGAAGTATACAACGATGGCAGCGATTTATAATAACAAAGAGGAATGCAATAATTCACAGTAATCATTCGTGAAGTCTTTTGCCTGAGTCGTAAGATCATCAAAATTAAAGCTGAAGACATGACGACGACAGAAAGATAATTCACATTTTTTACTTCACATCTCTTGCAATTCCTGTCATCGCGAGACCTTTAATGATAAACAGAAGACAATCGAATGCATCCTTCGCTTTCTTAACCGAGAGGATTCTGTCTGATTCGACGAATTCACTTTTCCAAGACTGAAAGGTGGGTTCTGCATTGGAACGCCGGCACTTTCCAAGCGAAGGGTCGGCATCAGCGCTCTAGGAGTGGGCAACGGCGGCGGAAGCGTCAGATTCATCCGTAAATGCTGCCTCATCCAAGCGAACGCCTCGAATTCATGGACCGTTTCATTACGTAACTGATCAATCAAGGAATCGGAGAAAAGGGATTGCGTCCGCAAGTTGAGACACTGCTGACCCAATGTCGATTCTTGAATGGGAAAATGCGGAGCTGAGAAGTCTTTCTTAGAGAGCAATTGCATCTAATTCCCATGACTCGGTGCAGCGTCGACCAGGTGAATTGCGTTTTGATTTTCAGGTGGCAGCTGAACTTTGGCCTTGTTCAGTGAGCGGCGGTTGGTCGTTGCTTTACTAGCACTTTGGTCGCGACAGAAGTGAGGGTGCGAAAGCATCTGACAATCGGTCGGAAAGCCATGGCGAGTTGGCGGTGACCGGTTACTTTCGAAACCTCCCGCGGTACACCTTACAAACGAAACTTTCGTATTTCAAGTTGCCAAAGAATCTCCACAGCCATTTCACAAAGAGGGCGTTGGGGTCGCAAATGACGACAGCGGTTCCATTGAGAGCCCAAAAATTGCTTCCTGCTCCATTTTTCGACCATTCCTAGTGCATCTGCGCTCGATATAAGTCAACATCAACATGAACGTTGGTACAAATGAGTGAGACTTGCTTGAATCATGATGCATTTGTGCGCAAAAAAAACTTCGTACCCTCTCTAGAAACGTCGGTTCGCTGTTGAAATCTAGCGTGTACGTAAAAATCTCTGCTGTGGGGAGATGATTAATTGCGTGGGTGAATTCGCTCGTGTTTCGAGCCGGTTGTGAGCTGTTCGATGCTCCCTCCGCTGGCCTTGCCACGTTATCTAATTTCTCAGACAGAGTATCCTGGGCAGGGGGTTTGATATCGTCCAGTTTGGGACTCGCGTCATTGTCAAAAACTTCCGTCGGATTTGACGCAAATGTTAAACCTAACCTTTTCTCAAATAATGATGGTGAATGAGGAATAATCAACAGTCGATCTTTTCAAGATTCCTTTTTTTTAGGTGACGCACCTCAACCATCAACAAGCGCTAGTCTGCTAAGAAGAAGTACGGAGTAGATCTTAGATTTAGATTGGTACAGTAAGTAGTACTACGAACTTCTCTATCCAAGTTCGAAGTTGAAACTTTAGAGGGAGAATAGTGGTATAAAATGAGTCCGGATACCTGGTACGGATCGTAGGTATTTTGAGGCCGGGTACCTTAACGAGGATAGTAAATGACATCGTAGAGATTTCAGGTTCTGCAGCTTTTCTTTCGCAGCACAGACAACAGACAGCATAAGCAAACGGCAAAAGCCAGTAAAAATAAATTAATACTTCTTCTTATCACAACCAAATACATTTGATATTATCTGAAAACTGATAATTACAGGATAGTGATTTGTTAATCTGTGATCTGAGGAAGATGGAGAGATGATGATGATTGATTCAAACAAAATGTGAAATGGGTGGTGCTGGTGCGCCTGCCAAAGATGCCGATATCTTCGGTTGACGAAGATCTTGACACGCAGGATTTGACCTGAGCCACACAAAATAAGCAATCTTTAAAATAAAACGCAACAACGTATCTTTTGTATCACCAAGGCCATGAAGATCACGAACTACGCTATCGTCTTTGCGACCCTCCCTACCTTGACGGGGGGAGCTCGTCATTCCTCTTGCAAGCCGTTCACGGAGATTTACGCCGATGGAACGGAACTTTGCGAGAAGATGTTTTCTGATGCCTTTGTCGTCGTCCCCGACGATCAGCCGGCCTATCACATGTGGTTCTTTGATACGGATAACAATCCGAACGACCAAGTCACTCGTGATATCTTCGGCACGGAACCTCTCGAAGAATGCAACGTGCAGTACTTTCACAAGGATGTGCCGAGCCCGGAAGGCGACGACATGGGCGAGTGTCATCCGTGGAAGCAGCGTTCTTGTTGTCATGGCTCTACGGTTGCCAGTGCCGAAGAACTGAAGACACTCTACGGCGGCGGCCCGGACAAGTGCGGAATCATGTCGGATGCGTGCGAACGCTTCTTTATCTTTGAGTACTGCTTCTACGAGTGCGAGCCCTCAGTTGGTCTCTTCCGCAAGTTCAACGATAATCAGACAGATCATCCGGACTTTAACACCTGGCAATTGTATCAGATGCCTATGAAGAAAAGTTACTGTGATGCATGGTTTGACGCCTGTAAGAACGATTTTTACTCCCAAGAAAGCTTCTCGCCGGAAGAGCCCAAGGAAGTGAACAAGCTCGGCATCTCGATGGGTGTGATGGGTGTTCTTTTTTTCGTTCTTTGTGTCTTTTCCGCGTTCTTGGTCCACCGTGAACGCAGTGGTAAACCCATGTTTGGTACGTCAAAGTCGGTTCCTCCGGCAGAAGGCAATGTCGGTATTTAAATAAACGGGCCGTGTAACAACGTGATCTTGTGAAATGATACTTCTGCCGCGGGAGCTTTGTGATGTGGGTAATGGCTGAGAAATGAAAGAGTCGAAAGATTCTTTGTTGACCGTTCGAACCTGAACATGGTAATGCATGCGAAAGGGAAGGTGAGATGTGTCATGGAAATATTATCATCTATGTTGTTACAATGCAAGAAAGTAGAAAACATAGTAGTGAAAACGTTATCTATGAATCTATTATGAAAAAGGAGGTTCTTGCTATCGCTGTGGCTATCCTATTGAATCGATATCTTCACCGACTGCGAATGTTGTTCCAGGCTTCTTGCATCCGTTGGGCTTGACCTTTGGTGAATATATCATCACATCCCAAGGGAGCATAATCCATGATGTTGTTCAAGGGATCCGGCCCTGGTTGATTCGGGCATGTATCCGGCAATGGATTGGGACAAGCACCACTCGTTCGTCCATAATACGATTTTTGCGCGTTGGTATCGTCCACCAAATCTCCCGGCGAACATCCACCCGAAAATGTGTGCAACAAGTTCAGCCAATGACCTAAAGAATGAAAGTACAAGATGACAAGTTAGTGAAATGTCATACGCTACTTTCACTACGGTCGATGATTATGGAACGTACCAACTTCATGTGCCACAGTCGTGCGATCCAATGCACAATTGATATCAATGGTGACACCATCACCGTTTCCTACAGCCGCAGCATCTTCCGCAAGATAAGCATAACCACAAAATCTACTGCTTCCGGAAACGGCAAGTTTGAAATAAATATTGAGTGTGTTGATTCCTCCCCTTTTCAATTTGGCCTGCATATCTTGTTCTTGTGCTGATCCCGATTGTGCCTGGAACCAGTCGTCGTTTTGTACACGGTTGATGGAAATGACATTGATTTGAAATCCGGCCGTTGATAATAAGCTGTTCGCGACTTGAATACTCTGATTCAGCGTGCTGTCGGAAAGAAACCCCTCTCCGTTTGTCCGAGATACGGCATGTATATACGTCGGAATGGAGACTTGAGAATTCCAGTTACCACCGCCACCACCACCGCCGCTATCATTTCCGCCACCGCTTCCACCGCCATCGCTTCCGCCAGTGTCGTCTCCATCCCCCGGATTCCAAGCACTTCCACCTCCACCTCCTCCTCCACCAAAGGAAATAGAACAGCCGCCTTGTTGTTGCTCATACTGTCGTTGTTTCAGTGCGAACTGTTCTTCTTCGACACGAGCGACCCGTTCTTCCTGTTCGGCTTGTAATTGATAGATTTCGTGCACCGCCGGTTCGTGGAATCCGCAGCCTTGCGGTGTTTGGGCTAGTAGTTGCTGTAATCGACGGTCTCCGTGATGGTGGTGTTCATGGGCCCCTACGAGCGCTGGTATCATCCATAGTGGTAAAAGAGTGAGGCATTTTGGTACAATGGAGCAAAGCATAATGAATGTTCCGATTCAATTCACTTGCTTCGGACACGATTTTGTTATTGTTGTTGTTGGTAAGCGAAAACAGAAATCGAGCAATCAGGAAGAAATTGCAAGTTTGTTGGGACTGCACAACGAAGAAGACTCCGCTTTCACAAGTACTGGTAGTAGTTTGGAGTTTGGAGTCGATTGGCCGAATTGGGGTGCTATTCGGTCATTTCGGAGAAGTCCTTGGGGGATAGTCCAGTACTTGGTACTTTTCGAATCCTCACTCATGCAGTACACTACATGTCCTCTCTTGTTCTTTACGTTCTGTTCTTAGAAGATTATGGATCATGGCAATCTATTATCGATTCCAACTCATGTCTATGAAGTACGGAATCCGAAGAAACAAAGACCGCGAAAAAAGAGCGGACCAAGGACCAAGATGACATTTTGTATTTTGTTGGGACTATTGATTCCAAAGTACCCCGGAGTAAGAAGTATTGGTTGATTGGCTGGGTGCGGTGGACAGACGATGATTTGCGATGATTGATGATGGCCACGTCCAAGCTTTTCTGAATGCGCAACAATTCAAATTCAAACATCATCTCTTCAAAAGGAGATCACAAATCGAAGTCACAACGAAACGGTAAAGGAGTGGTATTGGTGAAAAAGTCGGCTTCTTAATAATTTGAGTAAGATCGGCGACTATACGAAGCCGTCGGAGAGCACACAGCAACTATGATCGTATGATTTAGGATTGCATACAAAGTAATTTGCGCGCATAAAGCCTTTGTCGTGATGTAAGAATTGCTGGCCGTATCGGCACATATCTTTTACGATACTGGTACTTGCTTCCAATGGAAACGAGAGGGGGAAAAGGGTTCAAAACTTTGGAGTAGCAAGACTGTGATTTGTAAAGACGGTGTTGAGCTAGTTGTATCGCTGCTATCCGTATCCGGCATCAAGTGCATTCTTGATACAAACGACACAGATTGGATCATTCACAACGCAATTCGGTGTTAGGTTTGGGATCATTTAGCCATCAAACATGCTCAATCTTTCAGAAAACAGATGAAGGAATTCAGAATCAGCGGAGGGACGCGATCATCACACGAGTGCACCGTTAAGACAAAGATATAAATGATGAAATACTAATTGCAATCCTAACGTTCAGTAATGAAAATCATTATCAAAGGAAGTGTCGATGGGCATTCACATTCATCACCACCTAGGGCCAAGCCCTTTTGTGGGTTGGAAGCAGTGAGTTATTACTTCGATCAAAGATCGACCGAGCCACCATCCTCTCGACACATAACGTCATTTTCATCGATGAGATCCAGGGCGCGCTGAAGAATGTCACTGAGCTTACGCATTCGTGCCAAATGGTCTCGTTTTCTTGAATTCCTTGTCGAAGCCGAATGCACCGAACGAGTCTCCATAGTGATGAACCCTTCGAGAGTGCTATTTGCGACTCTTGCGGAAGAGGGACATTTGGTTTCTGAACTCGTCAGTGAATGCATGGTTCGAAGAGTTGTTAGATTTTATGATGAAAAATCGAGTTGCGCACCATGAAACGAGGTGCGTAGTGCGTAACGGAACGGAAGACTCCGTGCGGATTAGACGAAGTAAAACTGTGTTTCTACTAGAGGTTCTTGCACGTGCAGCCGTTTTACTTGATTTCTTACTATACACGTAAAGGTAACGTCCGAAGGGGCAAGAGGTGACGCAACCTTATGCGTTGAAGTTATGTTTCACGTTTTAGTCAGCAATTCAATAATTCGTGATTTCTATTGCCTACCTTTTACCTCTCTAAACAGCTCTTGATGTAAAAAGAAATCGTTAAGTCATCCTTATTCAAATATTTCCGACAGGGAACATGGAATGCCTTCGAGGGCAATATAGGGGGTACCTATGTGCCTAAATGTACCTATGTAGAAGAGAGAAATCAGAAATCATTCGCTGACCGGTAACCGGTGACCGGTGTTCGGTGACAACCTAAAGATGCATGACGCAGTTCTTTTCAGATCTAGTTTCGTGAAACCAGTAAGTTCAAGTTGATTCCGTGGAGTTGACTGGTTTACTTTTTACTTTTTACTCCATTATTTTTCGTTGAAATGAAACCTCTTGCTTATTAATAAGTACCAGGTACGGATGTAGGGACAGAAGGCATGGTCTCTCTCTCAGAATCTAGAATCTAGATTGAAGTACCGGTACAGTACCAGGTAGCGCTTAGCGATTCCGATGGGTTTCGCTGGAGACTTCGGATCAGGGAGAACGGCGAAGTTATATCCTTTGTCGATTCTAAAAAGAGCGATTGAACTTGGCATTCAGATGCTCATTTAGAATTGATACTTTACCGGCATGTTTCATGGAAGTATTTCACCTATTGGGCCATAGATTCGCAGTACCTATGGCCCCAATTTTGCAGCGAACGAAGTAAATATCTCTCGGTCGTAGGATATTCATAAATTTGAACGCATTAGAAGTTTAAAGGAAGTGACATAGTCGCATTACTCTTTTCTTCTATCTTTTCTATATTTGCAATATCAGAACAAGGTAACATCGCACCACTTTTCCGTTAATTTAGGCGCCTGGCACAATCTTTCGTCGCGAAGCCTAATCTATAGAGATGAATTGCGGTATACGTTTTTGGTGCATTCTGAAAGCCAATAACACAGACATTTCTACATCTATCAGCAATTCAGATGGAAAAGCTCGATAATCCATCACCCATTGCTAGCAACTATATACAGAACAACGGTTTCTCGACCAATCGAGACTCCACCGCGCATTTTTGACTATTCCACCAGCTCATAAACAGAATGAATGAAATCACACAATTCGTTGTCAATATAGATTAGCATGCAAGGAAACGTTTCGAATGCTCTATCTTCTATGATCGGCCTCGCCCTCCACCACGTCGACGGCCACGTCCCGCAACTCCACGACCCGCATCTCCGCGTCCTCCTTCTTGAATCCGAGTGCTGGTGCCCATGCTAGACTTTTGCGGCGGGTGATTTCGGGGGATTTCCGTCCTTCGGTGCGAACGAAATCACCATTTTCATGCCATCGGGGATCTGGAATCCCTTTTGCTCCATGGCTTGTACAGCGGCAACCACAGCTTTTCTAGGTGGAGGTTTTACGACTACAGGAGGCGCCTTTGCAATGGCTTTGGCGGTTTTTGTTGCTTTTTGCAGCATCTTGGAATCCTCCATACGATCTTTTCGGGTCGCCTGTTTCGTTTTGAGATCCGTTTTCGGGTGCGGTTTGTTTTGACGACGTCGTTGTCGAGCGCGTTTGACTTGTGCTTGTTCCACTTGCTCTTCGATCTGTTTCTTAGTCGAAGGAGCGTTTGCGGCGGGCGTGCGACCTCGCTTGGCATCCATAATGGCTTGACGCCGGACACGATTCTTCGCTACCGAGCGATCCGCGTTTTGTTCTTTGCGACGACTGGCAATCATATCGTCTTAGTATACGACATTATCAAACAATGTGTTTAAAAAGGCGTGTAAGAGAGGGCCTTTCTCATTTCTGCTCGAAAATAAAGCTTCAATAACACGAAGGAGCATACCTAAGGACATGTCAACAGTTGGTGCACTCGAAGTGCCCATAGAAAAGACCGGCTGCACTCCTAACAGTGTCATATTGCAATCACTAGTAAAAAGTAAGTAAACAAGAAAACTGATAAGAGCAAAGGCAAAAAAAGGATTTTGGTTTGCTTTTGTATTCAATGACTCGACTCCTTAATCGCAACGAGCCGTTGAGTTGCATTTAGCAGCACAAAGCGCAACGCGGTCTTGCATCGGACGTCTGTCGCACAAGGACCGCACTATAGCACTCAAGTATTGCCGAAAGCCGAGCGAAATCATTTTAAAGTACTCCAGACTCCGGAGTATCACTTTAGCGCAAACAAAGCAAAACGTAGAAGCTGTACGTTTAGAACAACGAACAGAGAACCTGATGAGATTAGAAGCGACAGGCGCGCAACAACATGTCATGAAGTCATGAAGCATTGCTACGTCTACGCCGAACGCCGAACAGTCCTTAACTTAATCATGATTGCAGGAATGTATTTGACAGGAATATATATACTTATATATGTTGTGTTCACTAGATATATAATTTCATGGCAACGATAAGTGTCAAAGTCAGTTGGGCAAGATCTTGCTCACTTGCCTAGTCTTGTAAAAAACTCCAGCAACATAAGTCAACTTCCAAAATAGAGCAATGCAAGCCAAGATCAATAGATTTTCACCAACGGACACATCCCCCTGCACGACAGCATATGATTTGCTCAACTCGTTCAAAACATTCGACCCAGTCGGAGGATCAACACAAAGGGTTCGGGGCAACTAGTTCTGTTGGTATAGCCTACACAGCAGGGTTCCCATGTAGTATCCTCGAACTGGTTGTACATTTGCGTGCGCACGTAATAGGAGTATGGCATCACGTAATAAAAGAGTGTAAATGGCCAGAACATGTCACGTTTGGCAATCAAGAAACCGCCGAACAAGAAACCTCCAAACCAAAAGTTCATAAATTGCAGCATGCCGAGGATCGGGTCGTCAATCCAAACACTCAAGCTTTCGGCGACGCATTCGTAAATGTATAGAGTCAGTGACCACGTGATCAAAACAATCGGAAATGTGTCACCGGGAACGTCCATAATCGCGTACGAGGGTACGCCTAACGCAAAGATGCCAAACACAATCATAATTGGTAAGACCAGTATGGTCTTTGCCAACACATAACTTAGTGGTGTCACCATGCCATTTTTCGTCTCACGCAAGATCGTTTTAAATTCGTCATTCAAAGCGTACACAGCTACAACACTCATGTTGTTGGCCACCGCGACGTGCCAAATCGTAATCCATAGTTTGTTGGCAGCTTGATTCTGATCATACTTGCGTGCCTTCAAGTACACCAAACTAAAGATGATGTTGGAAATCAAAAAAAGAACAGCACGTCCCATGTAGAGAATAGGATCGCGAGCAATCATAGTCGCACAACGACGGAACATGATGGAGACTTCACTCGAAAGAGCAGCGCGTTTCATATCTGTTACACCGGTAACCTCTTCTTCTTTCCAGTCCTTATGATGAGTCGTGGCCGCTTCGGGTCGTTTTTCTTCCCACATGTCCAAGATTTTGGTCACTTCCGCATCATCTGAGAAATCCGCATTTACCAAATCCAGAAAGTGTTCTGCAGGATTCGTCTGCACAGGCAAAGGATAACCAACGCTTTCAAAGTAAGGAACGGCTTCTTCGACGGGGCCCGTGTATGCTTCGCGTCCTTTGCTCAAAATCATCGTTTCATCGAAACTATTGTATACCTTGGTCGACGGCTGATGAATGGTACACAAGATAATGATGCGTTCCTCCTTGGCGACACGAACAATTTCATTCATGATATTTTCGGCGGCCGCGGCGTCCTATTGTGAAAGAAAAGTCGTTGAGTAATACAAACGGTCAGAGACTTTATCATGAAGCAGGAGAAAACATTGGTAGGGGCACTTACCAGTCCGGTTGTCGGTTCATCGAGAAAAAGTAAACTAAAGGTATGAGTATGAAAAGAATTTCATTTTCAAATGAGCCGACGGTTACTTCATACACACAAATGAACACTATTTTGAACAAAACTTACGTGGGCTGCTTCAAGAGCGCAATGGCAATACTCAAACGACGCGCTTGTCCTCCACTCAAACGCGCATTACGTGTATCCGCGCATACATCCAAGCCCATCTTGGTAATAATTTCGTCTACAACGGCGGGCATATCCGCCTTATCGGCGACATCGTACAATTCGGCCGCGAAGAGGAGCGTCTCCCTACAAGTGAGATACGGCCAGTGTTTGTCGTGTTGTACGACGACGTAACTGTGTGCTTTGAACATTTTGTCCGTCATGGGGACGCCATTAAGTTTGACGGTTCCCCGGGTCGTACCGAATGTAGCATCCAGCGTCAATGCACTAATTAGAACCGTCTATGGAAGCAAAACGACGTTGAGGGAGGAGCATGAGATCGATGTCGTGCTTTATAAGTCGATTTTCTACTCAAGGCAGCTTACCTTTCCAGCGCCTGATGGGCCCATAATAGCCAACACATCTATAAAAGGGGAGAAGAGAAATGATTGAATGAAGGAAAAAGGAGTGAGAAAAGCGACGCCCTTTCGCACACATTGAAAAATTTTGTTACATACGTCCCCATTTGACCGTATGCGAAACATCGGAAAGAATCTTGGTTTCTTTCGAGCCCTTATTGACCGTAAAATTCAAATTACTGAACCGAAAGACAGATGATTCCATGCCTTTTCCGTGATGACTCCGACGTGAACTATTGTTGTGGTTCTTGCTGCTGCCGGATTCATCTTCATCGACTAATTTCGGTACTTGCTGCGTTGCATCGTTGTCTTTCTCTTCCGTCATTGTTGATTAAGATATTCCGTTTTTCAGTGTCCTATCTTGAAAGAAAGATCAACAAAAGGAAAGAATGAGGGACGACGTGAGTACTGGTAAGATACCGTACCGTCGAAATAACAAAAACTGCACAGGTTTTTCGTTTTGGAAGGCACGACGAGAAGCATCACGAACATCCTACGCGACGACGAAGTTCAGAGAGCTTCGCGGCCTATAAGGCCAAAGGACAATCTAGTAGTATCTACTCCGGAGTACCTTTTATCTTCTTTTGTTATACTCGAAGCGCGACAGGTATTGACATACTTAATTGTAAAACTACTCGGAAAAATACATAAGGCCAGGCCCATCGGCTTTCTTCGGACATTCAAACAGCTGAACTGAGTAATTCCTCATTCCAGATTCCATATTTAAAATGAACCTCAGAACTCAGAAATCGGAGCAACAGTGTGACGTTTAAGGAGCTTACGTCGCCTATGAGTCAGGACCAGTCCGACGAAGATTCACTCTACTGACTAGTGTAATAAGGGAATGAATGAATGACTTCGTGTAGGTGTGAGTCACACGACAGGATTTACTTGCATTTTTGGATGGCCGCCGCCGCGCCGCGTTTGGTTGCACTCGCGTCATCCGCCGTTTTCGCTTGCTTCGCGGTGCCGACACCATTCAAAAAAAAAAAATAAACTTGCGAAGCATCATCAATCAAATACAATTCCACCGCATTAAACGGCAGTGATATTCTTCCCCTAGGTGTCATTTCATTCTTCATTCTTTTTGTGGTTACATAAACTGCGTTGTTTATTGTAAAACGACGGGAAAACAGCAAAATAGTTCTTTTTTTGTGTGTTTGAATTGAAGTGCGAACGGATGAAATCATTTCTTTTCACACTTTTGATAGGATTGCTATGGCTTTTTTCTCGGCCGGGCCTTTGCGCCCACATCAATTCGTCGACCGGTGTCTTTTTCTCCCGTTTTTTCCAATCAAATGATACAAAAACACCACAAAAAATCGCAACAACCAATTCTTTCTGCTGTTTACGTAGAAAGACGGATTAGTTCAATCGAACTACGACAACAAAACAAACAACCCAAATTTCCGTTTCTGTATCTGATAGGAAGCACTGGCTTACTATCCGTGCTTTCGAAATGGACGGATCTTGTGTCCACATGGCAAGAACGATCGCAATGGCTGTCTTTTTTTGCCCTTCTGGGCAGTCTTTCCCGAGTACCCCTCGGAGCTTTATTGCAAACCTACACACTCTGGTTGACAACACAACCATTGCTGACCAAATCGATTACATCGGCTGTCATGGGTTGTGTCGGTGATGCCGTCGCGCAACGGTGGGAGCATCATCCGATTTACTCGAAACGACGGGGCCTGGCGGCGATGGTCGAGGGATTGTTGTGGAGTGGGCCTCTCATGCATCGCGCCTACTCCTTGTTTGAACACATCTTACCAGTTGGCAATAACATGGGATTTGCGTTGATTCATGTCTTACTGGATTCTTTACTACTGGATAGTGTCTTTGTGACGAGTGCCTTTTGGATTACGGGTTTGTTGGAAGGTTTTTCCTTCAAGCAATTGCGACAACAATACCAACGGGATATTGGTGGTACACTCAAAGCCAGCTGGCTGACGAGTTTGTTCTTGTTGCCAGTGGAAGTCGTTTGCTTCCGCTATTTACCCGTCACCTACCGTGTCTTGGCTGTCAATGTGCTGGATATTGTGTGGGATACTGTGATTTCGTTCATGTCACATAAAACACGAGGAAAAGAGCTGACTTCTACAACAACAGACGAGTTATCATTACAGTCTCCCATTCTATCGCCCAGCGATGCCGCCTTGGCCATCAGTTAAGAGGAATAAGGCGAACAAACATTGACGATACAACTGTAAAATAGAAAACAAGCAACGAGTCATGTTTATAAATTTAGATTTTCGGTCGCGAGACAGAGAGATTGCGCTTTTAAGAGTCTCCATAAGGGCGCGTTGCTTGGTTTTAATTCAAGGTTCGAGTCACGGGGTGCGTTCCGGCTTTTCTTTTCAAGCGGCTAGCGGCACTTGAACAAATTGATAAAAATATTGAGTTGCTTGACATTCCATTGGAACTTGAAACGGATTTACGGCGAAAGCCTGTTGCAATGAGTGCTCTCGAAAATGCTGAAACTAAAGACAATCAAAAAACGAAGAATTGTGAGGGACGAGATATTATGATATTTAGGAGGGTGACGGGCGGGCTGCAATCCGCGACTGGAACTATGGGACTTTTTACAATATGAAACGACAACGGATATTGCAAGTCCTATCAAACCAAAAATGGCCATGATACACTTTCCGTTGAATACAAATGGGCCACACAGAACGTTTATTTCCCTAAAAATTCTGGACCTCATGAAACACACACACATTTTGACGAGTTTCAAAAAAGCGGGAAGCTTCTTACCTCGCTGACAGGTCTTTTGCGTTTCATGAACGAGCTAGCGATTACTTGAAAGACAGACTGAGTGAAGAGAACAACACTCGACTCAACAATAAGTAAAGCCATGAAACAATGGCTTTTTTTCCACGAGCTTCGCGATCGTTACTGTCTACGCCGATCCAGAAATCGTCATCGAAGAAAATGAAAATTCGCGCAATGTATTCCGGAGAGGTATTCATCCTCGCGGTCAAATCGAACCACGAATGACTGGAGGATTTCCTAGTGGCCCGGGTGCCTTTCCCTTTACAGTTCACACATTCGATGGTGATCAAGGCTTATGCGGTGGTGTTTTAGTTCATTCAGATGTCGTTGTCACAGCAGCATCGTGTCAGAGTGTCTTTGAAGCCACCAATACAACTTATGTCGGTAGTAACGATCTGTATGGACGCGATTTTGCGCCACTAATAGCAATATCATCGGCGTTGCCACATCCCGACTTTGATGAGGTGACCTACGAGAATGATATTATGCTGTTGCATTTGGAAACCCCTGTTGGCAGTGCAGTCGCTACGATTGCTAAGCAAATACCATCGGATGATCAGTTATTATTTGCTTTGGGCTTTGGGAGACTCAATCCACTCGATGAAACATTTCCCACGACTCGACATGAAGTCGACATGCCAGCGGTTAGCTTTTCGGCATGTCGAGATGTCTATGCGAACGCTGTTGATTCGGAGCGAAATGTATGTGCGGGTATTGCTGGGATGGGACCTTGTGACGGAGATGAAGGAGCACCATTACTGGATGCCGTCACAACGACACTTCAGGGAATTTGGTCCTATTCAGAAGGATGTGGAGCCGCACCGGCTGTCTTCACTCGAGTGGCCTATTATGATTCATGGATTCGTGAATTCATATGCAACTATTCGCAGAGCTGCCCGACGATTGCTCGTCGCCAGGAGAGGATGATGATGTACCCGTTACTGATGACGAATCGACGAATGATGACATTCCCGTACACGATGACGTGCCTGTTCCAGCGGATGATGATGAACCTGTAGATGACGACAACATTCCAACATCATCACCAACGCATGAAGTATTGCAACCGAATAACGGAAAGGGAAAAGGCAAAGGAAACAGATCCAGGAAGTCTGTGGATAGCAAATCGCACAAGAAGAACAGATCCGACAAACTGTCGAAGAAGTCGTTGTCGTCAGGTAAAGGCTCGACGGGGAAAGGGTCTAATGGCACAGGTTCAACGGGTAAAGGATCCGGAAAAGGGTCATTGGGAAAAGGTTCTAATGGGAAAGGGTCATTTGGAAAAGGTTCTAGTGGAAAAGGCTCATTAGGGAAGGGAGCTATTGGAAACGGCTCTATCGGAAAAGGTTCTGCAGGTAACGGCTCCAATGGCAAAGGATCTACTGGAAAGGGATCGAATGGCAAAGGATCTACTGGAAAGGGATCGAATGGCAAAGGCTCCTCTGGAAAAGGATATGTCGGCAAGGAATCGGGCGGCAAGGGTTCTTCTGGAAAAGGATCAGGCGGCAAAGGTTCTTATGGGAAAAAATCGAGCAAGAAAGGTTCTTCGGGTAAAAAATTATACGGCAAAGGATCATCAAGTGGGAAACGTACCTACGGAAAGGGTTCAGACCGACAGTCGGCAACAACGCTGACAGATGATCGTGCCGTTGATGTCTCCCCCTACAATATATTGGAGCGACGCCATAATCGGTCACCATACTCTCCATAAGCCTTCACAACTAGACCAACAGTTTAATGAATAGCAATTCTTTTACTTAACCATCCAATTATCAACTAACTGATATACTTTTGTATAAACTTGATAAAGGACAGAAATTAGCCTTCGCACTGTAATGCACTGGATTGTTTTACTCAGGCGCGAAAATTATCAACAAAGCGTGCACTCTGAATGATGCCCTGGCCGGAGCCAATGTGTTGTCAAGAACAGATCCAATGAGCAACTGACCATCGTCATCCCAAAATATTCCTACCGTGGTGAAGCAAAACAACCACTGACATATTTTTTAATAAGTCATACCTCAGCTGCTTCATCGAAGATCCTTACGATCATTCTTTTCAGTGAATGCGCTTTATCTAAAAACTCCGGAAGGTGGCGGGTTAACCATTAGCACGACTGCATTGCAGTCACGAACCAAAAATATATTCTCCAATGCAGGCTACCGGAGCTCCTGACGCTAAATTGATAAGCTGTAATTATCCTTGGTAACAAACAACTGTTACACGCAACATTATCAGCAAATACACGCAACATTATCAGCAAATGATTTACTGATTGTGTCAAGCTTGCCAGTAGGTTTCTGCAAAATTGAATGTAGGCCCAAAGTGTAAGCGACCATTCTTCACGACTGCATTCCAGTCACGAAATGATTGTCGTGCGAAGCCCACTGCTTCCTAGCTGGAGGTTCTTCTACAAAATTGCTAAGCTGCACCTGTCGTTGATATGATGGAGTTGTTGTATTCAACAATTGCAACGGATGATAATACGATCCTGTCGAAAAACGTAATTCGTGACTGAAGCATGATGTTCACTGGCCGTGACTGACTCACTTTTTCTTTTCGCAGCACGCAGCACCACAAAAATTATTGATGTTTTTCTTTTTCGTCGTTGATGCTCCTGATCGCTCGCAAAAATCTCGATCGACCTTTCGAAACGCTGCAATACCAACTGATTCTGTTCTTATTCTATAGTTCTGCTACACACAGAAGCAACTAAGAAAACGAAATGACGAAACGACGTCATTTATTACTGCTACAGTGCTTCGGAATGCATTGGCTGTTCTGTCAAGCCAATGGGTTTTCGATCACGCGAGAGACGCAATTAATTCGTTCTAGGACGTTTCCAAGCAACCAACGTCGCCCTCTTGTATCAAACACGACGAAACACGCACCACGAAACAGCAGCACATCACTGTTATTACTAAACTGGCGAGGCGGTGCGATATTGACATCAACGACAATTTCATCGCTGACGCAGCGAATTGTGTCGTCTTCTCAAGCCTGTTGGGTGGTATTAATCTGCACTGTCATCTTGGAAAGTTGTGCTACCTCTGTATCAAAGCAATCGCGTGATCTAAAGTCAAAGCGACTTTTTGCGCTCGCCTGTGCCATGTATCTTCTGAGGTACGTCCCTGTGGAAGCGAAATTTTTACTATGCGCCTCCATTTCTCGACAGCTAACCTTTCATTTTGATTTCTAAAAGCATGTGGGGCTTCAATTTGAGTTTGGCGCAAGTTCCGGTCGGCATCGCGTATGCGGTATGGAGTGCACTCGGAACGACATTGGTATCGACCATAGGTATTCTACATTTTGATGAAACGATGAATTGGAAGAAAGCGGTTTGTTTGCTGTTGATTGTCGCGGGAGTTGTCGGATTGAATGTTGGATGATTTTTACAATACTAGTGAACGAGAGGAAGCAACGTAGAATAAAGAACAATTGCGAAAATAGATTATTAATGAGTTACGGAGTAGTTTTGAACGACAGATGACCTCCCGCTCTTTGCACGTACACATGCCGCACCCTCTATCGTTCAATACGTGATGAAAAGCGCGATTAAAGAAGCTGGGCACTTTGTCGTGAGGCAACTCTTTCAAAACAACGGAAAGGCAGCACAAAGTATCGTTAGTCAGGACTACGTCATGCCCGCGTACGACAACGAGTATTTCCCTTTCAATTCTGGAGCTGAATCTCAAATTAACGCGCTTCAAGAAATCTCATGTTCGTTGCAGCGGACGATCGACGTGTGATTTGCCACGGACAGCCGCGATGACAACTAATCTATTGTGGAGGTAGCCTAGGGCGTTCGGTTGATTGTCGAGTACATTGAATGCAATCAAAGTAGCGCGTTTTTGTCCCTAGTTATTGGAATACATTACCTTATCGATCAAAAAAAAAGAATTTCCACAGCAGTCGCATCATGATAAAAATGTCGGTGGGAACCATTGTAATCCTAGAATAGTTCAGCATGACAACAGCCAATAATTCGATAGATTCTTGTTTCCTCACTCCGACTTTTTTTACTCCAGCATTTGCCAAAAATCCCACAGTCGGTGCAAGTGATGTAGACGACAAGTGTGGCTTTAAGCATCAAGTGTTGACATCCTGTCGGCCTTACTATTGCCCAACATGGCAATCCTATTCAATAGAAAGAGTATGACAGCAGACGTACTCGTAACCACTGAACGATTAACCGCGATATCTTTGACGGAACCATCATTTTGCCAATCGATAGGTACGGTTTCTTGTCTCGGAGTCATCGTTCACCTAACCGATCGCGTGCGATGAGAAGTTGAAAGAAAATCTCAGAAACGACTGAAAGTATCAACCAGTTCCCAGTGCTCTATAAGCAGAACTCGCGCTTAGTTATCTTTTGAGGAACGAAAGATAGATAGATAGCACAGTCACTTTCTTTTCCACCCGAACACCATTCCTATCAATCACGACTTCAGGAATTATGACGGAGTCGAAACAAACTATGGAGTACAATCCTTCTACCATCCGGCAGCTCGCGCTTCATGACTGAAATACAGTCGTGGCGAAAACCAGACTACACTTTGGGACTATAGTATTTACTGAAGCTTAAGGGCAAACGATGATCCCCAAGGCTTTTTTGACAAAACGAGTCATCGATGCGTCCGCTACAAATGATGCTGAAGTGGTATCACCGTGACAAGAATCTTATGGTGCTTTGCAAGCTAGCCAAAAGTTCGCCTGATGCAGCGACGAAGCACATCATGAGGCAATAACAGTATCACAATCATGAGCTTACTTTATTAGAAAAAGAATAAGAAGGTGAATACTGTCTTCTATTCGTGTTTACTTAGGTTAACTTTGATTCGATTTGCTGCTACGACACCTCCTTCACACAAAAAGAAAAAAAGGAACACGAACTCAACCCATTGAAACATTTCTCCCTGCATTGAACACAACCAAGGAGACAGGGATGAAATAGTGGTTTAATCACAAGTCAGATCGATTGTCATGAAAAAACGTTCATTTGCTAAGGGCACTTACCCATTGCTACAGGAACTTGAACCGAAACAGAAAGATGCGTCTGAATCGGTCGCGCAAATAGCATCTCCTTCGTAAGTTCGAATGCACAAACCATCTCTGCCGCACGGATCTCCTTTCGTAGTACAGGTCTCAAAAGCACTAGCTCTTGAGCAATCCGTGGGTGGATCAGCCGGGGCGTCCTCCGGGCCGTCGTCCGGTGGCCCTGAGGGAATATTCTTATCGCTGCAGAGAAGGTTCATTCGTTCAAATAACGACATCGGCTGACTCTGTGCCGTTGACGCGAGAGTGAGAGCGAGTAGGACAAGAATGCATCGGTAAAAGAGTGTTTGCGGAAGCTTCATGATGAGGTTGCTCGAGGTTTTGTTTGTTTTGGATATAACATTCTCCATCTTCAAGAGTTTGACGAAGGTGCAAGGTTCACTGTTCACTGTTCACTCGTCGCTGGTCGCTCGAGTACAACTACAACCTCACAGTCCAAAGGACTTGTTCTGACTTCAGACTATCATGCGAGTACTTGTTCCGTACTGAATCTACCTTATACCTTATCATTGCCCGGCAGCCGGCCCTTTGTACGATAGACGATAGGCGAGAAAGGCGACAGATGGCAGAACGAGTAACGAGTCAGTCCTCTGCGTTTAGAGCTCCCCGATCCCCGATGCCCAATGATCAATTATCAATGAGGCATCGACTACAAAAAAGCAAAAAAGAAATTACTGGTACTACGTAGTAAGAGACCTAGGTTACAACGCAAACGGCATTGGCAAGGCATAAATCAAAATGATTAAGTAAAACATTAATATAATCAAAAAAAAAAAAATTTTTTATCAATGAAAGTGTAGATTATCTGAATTTTACATTCGGAAGTGGGGACTGGAGACAGTAAAAGAAAAGAACTCGTGTTTCAAGATTAAAGTGCTGGGGTTTTATTTATACTGATCTATTATTGCCCCCGCGGAAACGACGTTGACGTGTGCCGCAGGCCCCTATCGTTGCAGTGCCACACTGAAAACGAATACAAAGTAATAAGAAAAAAAGAGTATTAAGTGATTCAAACTCGAGAAAAAGATCCGGAACCTTTTCCTCGTCACTCGTCACTCGTCCCCAATAAACAATAAAAGATCGCAACGAAATAATTGAATTGAAGGAACTGGTATATTTCTCATTACAAGGTATCGGACGTTCAACATGAGGCGATTGAATATACCATTGATGTTGGCGATCTTGCCAGCAGCAAGATCAGTTCATGCTAGGAATGAAACTACCGTGATCCCAAATCAGTACATCGTCTATTATGAAAAGAATGCAGACCCTGTCGCCACCAATGAAAGACTCTTTTTTTCTTCCGATTCATCGGTGGCGTCCTCTGAAGATTTTCGAGTCGTCGTGGAAGCGCGCAGAGCGATTGCCATTGCTGGTATAACCGATGAGCAATATCAAGAGCTTCTTCAGGATCCTGCTGTCGCAAAGATTACTCCGGTAAGCTCGAATGAATCATCATCGACCGTCTACTCCTCATTTTCCGACATGTTTCGAGTACATCCCTCAAGTTTTTCTCATTTACTCCGTAAGTAGGACTACAGAATTTCGATTGCGGCAGTCGATAGCTGGGGATTGGACCGAATCGATCAATCCGATCTTCCTCTCGACGACACATACAACACTCCATACACGGGCGCTGGGGGTCCAAGTATACATTATTGACACGGGTATCAAGAAAAGCCACGTGGATTTTCAAGGTCGAGCTACGTGCGGTTTGAATATGATTCCCTATGAAAGTTGCGATGACACTCAATCTCATGGTACGCATGTGGCGGGGACAGTCGGAGGCAGAAGGTATGGTGTAGCCAAGGGCGTTAGCTTGATTGATGTAAAGGTGCTGAATGCCACCGGTAGCGGCGAGTGGTCGTCTCTTATATCTGCCCTGGAGTATGTGATTGAACAAAAGAAGGAATCACCAGAGACACCCATGGTGATCAACATGTCCTTGGGTGGCGCAGAAATCATACCAGAATTCAAGGACATTATTGATGAAGCTGTTGCGGCAGGGATTGTAGTTGTTGTGGCGGCAGGCAACGATTCGATCGATGCCTGTGAATTCTCCCCGGCATACGTGCAAAGTGCTATAACGGTCGGGGCGAGTGATTGGGACGACAAGCCAGCCGATTTTTTCTAATTTTGGTCGCTGCGTCGACTTGTATGCACCGGGCGTCAGTATAAACTCTGCTTATTTTATGTTCGACATGTCCATAACATACGACGGGACGAGTATGGCTGCACCCCACGTCGCCGGTGTTGCGGCGCTTTACTTGAAGCACATCCAACTTGGACATCCGCCCAAGTTTGGAATGCTATGAAAAAGGATGCCGTAGGAGGGAAAATTCAAGTCACGCTCGATTTCTTTCAGCTGAACACGTATTTTCGAAAGAGAAGAACCACCGATCTTTTGTTGCAAGCTCAGCACATTGATTAGAATAAAACTAGATTATGCCTTGGTCATTTCTACTATTATATCTCTCTAGTCAGGAAGTCGTGTTAAGTATCAGCTGCCAGCTAGGGACTTTGCTGTTTGCTTGGTGGTGCTTCAGATTGTGGATTCAAGACTCAATAGTCGTCAGAATTCTTCAACAGCAACAGCGACCTAAATACTAAAATGAATTCAAAATTGATTTAGATACTTCAATGTGCGTAATTTATGTTTCTATCACACCTTGCACTTTTGGCTTCGACTTTGTTCATTCAGAGTTCAGAGCTGGAACGTGTAGGAGTGCATCCCATGTTGCCGGAGTCGCGACATTCTACCTGCAAACCAATCAAACGTTGACGCAAGAGCCAACATGAACTGTCCTGCGAGGTCACACGATCAGAAGAGTGCGCCGTACGCTCTCCCCTTTGGAAAACTACTTTCGAATTTCCACGACATCTAGTGACGTTCCAGGCAGTCTTCGTGTCGACGCGAGTGATCACGATGGCAGTAGCCACAGCCAGTAATGAAAGAGCCACGGAACGTCAAAAATGTGTAGTTGACTCTTTTGTAGCCCATAAGTCACTGACTTTCTCTCATAGATAATGATAGCAGCGTCTTCACGACCGCAATTCTATGACACAAAACGAAGTTCCTTGACAGGCCGAGATACCATTGAAGCATTGTTGACTAAAGTAGCACGTAAAATAGGTTAGATCAAGCTATTGTAGGTCGACTTTAACCACAAAAAGTCTTCAGAAACTTACCCTGACGCGCAATCGTCCGAGGTTAAACAAAGCGTAGCGGTACTATCGGTAGCGCAAATCGGAAGACCTTCGACGGTTCGTACACACAATCCATTTGCACCACAGGGGTCACCGTCTGTGTCACATGTTTCAAACGCGTTGCTTTTGTTGCATAAACTAAAGGGTGTGGGTGCGATACTGGGTTTCTTGGTCGGCTCGTCCGTGGGCTCCAAAGTCGGCGCGAGGGAAGGTTGTTCAGATGTGGAAGGAGCTGCCGAGACAGAAGGTTTAGGAGATTGACTGGGCTGTAATGAAGACGATGGTTGAGCAGAGAGAACCGGCGAAGGCGCTGCCGATGCAGTCGGCTCGAAAGATGGCACTTTCGAAGGTGTCATTGACGGTACAGGCGACTGAGTCGGCGCCATTGTCTGTTTGGACGGAACAGAGGAAACGCGGCCGCAGATGGCATTGACGCGATCAAACAAAAGCATATTTTGTGCGTTTGTTGTGAAAGCATTCACGAGGAAAATTAACAAAAGAGTCGAATAAGTGCAGCAGCGAGGCATCTTTGCTTATGATGCGTTTTTCCTTTGCACGTGCGTGCCGATGGTATCAAGCGCGGTTTGATAAAATACTGCTTTTGGCTTATCAACGATCGTTTTATGCAATCAAGTCACAAGGATTCACCATTAATCGTTTTCGTTACGTCGCATTGCGGAGGAATAAACACCGAAAAAAATTCCTGTCATGGCTCGTGGCTATGGTGCCACTATAATACTAATTGTATAGTTTTACATGTTGTATTTCTCACTGTTAAACTTCCTTCCTTCTTCATCCAATTCTCTCAAGGCAGGGTCTCATAAGCTCATAAGGCCCAGCGGTAACCAGTCATCTGTCATCAGTCATCAGTCATTTATTCTTTATCCTCGAAAATCCTGAAGGACACAGAAAATGGAAATTGACAATACACTTTTAATGTAGACTTTTGCTCGTAGAATCAACAATTAACTATCTAACCTGTCGTCCACAATGACCTTTGACCATTGGGCTTGGTACTGGAACCTGGTACCGGTACCAGGTACTGGGCGGGCTCGCAGGCTCGCTCACTCCCCTATGCCGCATATCTCCTCCATTATTATTTTTCCTTTACAAAATAAACTCAGTAAGAACAAGCAACCATTTCTCTCAACACCATGAAAAAATTCTATTATCATTCAACTCTTCCCTCTTTACTATTTCTGCTATGCCTTTCATCACAAACAATATGCCTATCTGCCGAGTTCATGCGCGTGAATAATCTGGAAATGAGCACGACAGCTTCGTCTGCTCCGGTTGTAATTCCGAATCAATACATTGTGTTTTATACACTAGATGCTGACCGAGCTGCCACGAATGAACGACTCTTCTTTTCTTCCAACTCTTCCATTGCAACGTCAGATTCTTTTTCGGTCGTACACGAAATGGATAGAGCCATTGCGGTGACGGGAATTTCCGATGCACAAAGCAAAGAATTAGCGCAAGATCCATTTGTCGCCAAAGTGATTCCGGTAAGAGCTAAAAGTTGGCTGGATTTGTGTAAGTTCACCTCTCATTATACGTATTATAGGATTATGAAGTGACTATAGAGGCTGTACAAGCCAGCCCTTACAGCTGGGGCTTGGATCGAATCGATCAATCCAATTTGCCCCTCGATGACACGTACGAATACACGTACACGGGTACAGGGGTTCGTGCTTATATTTTCGATTCGGGTATCCGAAAGACACACGAGGATTTTGGGGGACGAGCGACGTGTGGTATCAATTTAATAGCGACAGAAACATGCACCGATATGAATTTTCATGGTACTCACGTGGCTGGGACGGTGGGTGGGATGATTTCCGGAGTCGCCAAAGGTGTACAGTTAGTTGATGTAAAAGTGCTAGATAAAAATGGAAGAGGAACTTTCTCCGGAGTAATGACCGGATTGGAATACGTATTGGCGCAAAAGCAGAACAATCCGACCATCCCCATGGTCATCAACATGTCGCTAGGAGGAAAAATTATTATACCAGAGGTTGAAGACGCCATCGATGACGCCGTAGCCGCCGGGATCGTCGTGGTTGTTGCTGCCGGTAACTCAGCCGTGGATGCTTGCGAGCAAACGCCGGCCTATATACAAAGTGCTATAACCGTCGGGGCGAGTAATATGGATGACACACGAGCCGACTTTTCCAATTTTGGCGATTGCGTTGATATCTATGCACCAGGTGTCGACATTGTATCTGCGTATCATACAGGAGATGACGAGTATGCTTATGCGGCTGGAACCAGTATGGCGGCACCACACATTGCTGGTGTGGCAGCTCTTTATTTGGAGGCTAACCCAACATGGACCCCAGCTCAAGTATGGAATGCCATGCGAGACGATGCGGTCGAAGCAATCCAGCGCACCTACGACCCAGTAGAAAATTACTTTCGAATGCGAAGAACGACACGGCTGCTCACACAAACCCAACCTATATCATAATTCATAAATTTTACATACAGTTCTCATAAATGAAGCACGAAGCCTCTACTTCTCGCTTGATCATTACATTCACATGACCGAAGAATAGTGTTGAGTCAAGCCGTTCGCAATACACCGATTGACAATCGTCAGCAAATGCGGATTTTCCAAAGCCGCACGCAATCGTTCCTTGTCTTGCAACTGCTTGTTGATGGCGTGTTCGCTGGCGTGGGTACCGGGCTGAATTTTGACTTCAATATGCGTCCGCGGCAATTGACAGCGCTGTAATTTTACTGACAGACACAATCCTATTAGCGTTGCCATACTACAGTGCGGAATGGTCGGAGTAAATTCGACTGTGATCTTGTTGTGCTGATTGCTGTTGTTGGTGGCTATGTCAATCTGATTTAACTTTACAACGCCCAAAGCCTCTAGACTATGCGGATGCTCCGGGTCTTGAATGTGTCGAATCAGATCAAAGATCTCGGCGGCTGTGATAGGATCGGATGTTGTAGCAGCTGCTGTTGTGAGTGTATTTTTAGTTTCTTTGGCAATGGGAAAATCGTTGCTTGCAGGATGAAATAGCAACAAAGGATCTACATTTGAGGAGTCCCAGAGCCCTGTGTTCTTCAATAAATTCACCGATGTCGCATTTAATTGAGCAGCGTCTTCCAAAGCGCACCTTACGACACTCCTTGTCCGAAAATCCGCAATCAATTCCGGATGCGCTTGCAACCATGCTTGCGTGCGCTCTTCCTTGTCGTGATCGTCAATGTGATGCAAAATAGGATTGGCGTTTTCTTTTATCATTTTTGCGCCTTACTTCTTTCACCCTTGTTTCTGTCTTTGCTTCCAATTGCAGTCTTATCGAACAAGAAGCACATCAACAATTAAAAATCATTTTTTGTCCTTCGCCTTCGTCGTTTGTTGTTTTGTCATCGTCGTGTGTGCCTAAAGTGTTTCTACACGGAAGCCACGAATGGTTTTAGTCATGAATGTGCAAATTGCAACTTAACCGCCGCTGAGTTTGCGAGCTCTGTATGCCACAGTTGTCCTTATTAGATCGTTTTATCTTTGCGTGCAATGCCCAGGATTAACCTGAACCTTATGCAGTTAAGAATCACGGCCTCTAACCCTATCGGGCCGAGACCAGGACAACATTCCCACTTCGGATCCTGAACCCGTGTGGGAATCCTCTGTGGGAGTCTACATCACAACTCCCACGACTGGTGGGAATTGAATCTTGAACTCCCACGACCGGCGGGAGTCCTTTTCCGATTAGATCGACTTTTGTGAAAACTTTCATTCGAATAGTTTACAAACGTAACTCTTCTCATAATTTTCATTTATCTGCAAAACTTCATTGTAGGTAACGCAATCTGATCAGAGCAAAAATTCCTACGTAAATTTTTTTTCAGAAAATGACCTCTCCTACTACTACTACTACTCCTGACTGGGCTTATGTCTTCGACCCCACCGATCGCACCCCCATCAAGTGGATGATCAAGAAAAACAAGTACGAAATTGTTGTTCCGTTGTTGAACGATTTCGGCATTCGCAAGATCATGCAGCATGTGACCATTGTCATCCCCGAAATCGTCCAAGTCGTCACTGTCGGAAACCGACCTCGAAGCTTCGCTACCAATCGCGTTTCAAGCGCACTCTCTCTCCGTTCCATCAAGAAAATTGGAACACGACCGTCACGAACTTCATCCCCACGGGCAAAAAGACGTCGTCGCCGAGTTTGAGAACCTCGTCATGGCTTGGTTGGCCGACCACTACGCCAACGAAAAAACCCAACACGATTTGGTCAACCAGATCCACAAGAAGAAGAAACCGCGAGGCATGCCAACCGAGGTCTTCTACGGCCTCATGAACACGCATTACAACCAGTACATTGAATGGCTTCCCGGTCCCAACTGTCTCTTTCCTGAGGCATTCATCAAGCAGTACTTCTTCGACGCAATGCCGAATGATTGGCAGGCAGCATTCATCACTGCCGGTCGCGAATCTCTACCGGATGTTGACATCCTCACAGTCCGTCAGTATTTCAAAGCTCTCCAGGAACTCGATGAAGCTGTAAACCTTCGCAAGAACCTCAACAAGGGCAACAACAACAACAACGACAATAACAACAACAAGCGCCCAAAAACACCAACAAATACAACGACAACAAAAAAGCAAAGAGAACCGTTCAAGCAAAAGATGACTGTCCCATCCACCCAGGTGCTGGTCACCCTTGGAGCAAATGCTTCTCGAACGCCAACAACCCGGATCGTCCATCTGCCAACAAAAAACCCGCCGCCAAGAACAAGAACGGCAAGGGCAAGGATGCCAATACCAACGAGAAACATAAAGACGTGAACAACGAATCTAATGTCATCTCCAAAATGGCTTCCACTGACAATGACAATTCATCTGCCTTCTCGGCAACCTCTCCGGCATATTCGGCCGTGCTCCCCCCGCTTATGAGTTTGATCTCAACGAGTCGGATGCGTTAACAGATTGTTACGTCACCTCCACTATTTTAAATCACTCACATCATCTTGACTCCATTCCATTCGTCAACCAGACAAAGACGTCTAAGAACTTGGAATCACACGAGCCTGCTCTTGTAGCGGCATGTGACAAGATATTCTCCGAGGGAGAAGGCAGTGATTTAAAATTAGTAGGCTCTATCTATGATACTGAACTCGTCTCGCATGCGCTCTATTAGCCTTATATACACTACGCTATCGTCTTCTAAAGACAAAACGCCTCTTCGAGTCCTTTTTGATTCCGGATCCGACAGCACAATGTTCAATCGAAAAGCCCTTCCCAAAGGGACCGAAACGATCAAGATCAAAGGTGAACAATTTGTTGGTCTCCATGGACCTCAGGTCCACAACGAACAAGTTCTACTCTCCAATATCTGTCTTCCAGAATTTTCGCTATCGCAAAAAGCTC
This sequence comes from Fistulifera solaris, assembly GCA_030295235.1. Classification (NCBI taxonomy): domain Eukaryota; phylum Bacillariophyta; class Bacillariophyceae; order Naviculales; family Stauroneidaceae; genus Fistulifera; species Fistulifera solaris. The sequence continues at coordinate 810,944 of AP026148.1, forward strand.
CAGGTCCTTATCGCGCCACAATCTTTGATAACCCACATTCAGGTTACGACATCATCATTGGCCAAGATCTCCTGCAAGCACTCGCGATCAAAATCGACTTGAAAACAAACAGTTTCTTTTAACGAAAACACAATCGACTTCAAACCCGCCGACTACTTCATTCGCAACAAGTTCTGCAAAGAAATGCTTGAATCACACGATGCCATGCTCGTAGATGACGAAGATGCAATCAGAGAGGCAGGGTACAAGTCCAAAGCAATACTCCCATCCGACTATCAAGCAGTCGACACCCAAACCGTCGGCCGACGAACAAGAACACCTTAGTCGCCCGCAACGCCGCTTACTCGGCCGCATTCTCGACAAGTTCAAAAAATTATTCTCTGGCAAGCTTGGCAAATATCCCAAAAGAAAGTCCGTCTTGAAGTCCAACCCGGCGCAAAACCATATCGCTGCCGACCCTATCCTGTCCCTCGATCACAAGAGGCAGTCTTCAAAAATGAACTCGAGCGCCTTCTGAAGGAAACCGTACTCACCAGAACGGGTGCCTCCGAATGGCTTGCTCCATCTTTCATTATCCCGAAGAAAGACGGTTCTGTCCGATGGATTTCCGATTTCCGCCAGCTGAACAAAGTGTTACGACGCAAGGTATACAACTTACCACGCATTCAAGACATCCTCAAACGACGCAAAGGATACAAATACTTGACGAAACTCGACGTCAGTATGCAGTTCTACACGTTTGAACTCGACGACGACAGCAAAAAACTGTGCGTCATCTGCACACCCTTCGGCAACTATCAATACAATCGCCTTCCTATGGGAGTCTCTCCTGCACCCGATATTGCACAAGAGACAATGGAAGAACTCCTCCTCCCCTTCTCCGAAGCCGAAGTCTACATTGATGACATCGCCATCTTCAGCGACGACCTGGAATCGCATCTTCAATCTGTTGAAAAGATCCTGGCCGTCCTGCAAGACAACAACTTCACCATTAACCCAAACAAATGCGAATGGTGTGTTCAAGAAACCGATTGGCTTGGCTACTGGCTCACCCCAACTGGCCTTAAGCCCTGGAAGAAGAAAGTCGATGCTATGCTCCGAATCCAAGCCCCACGAACGGTCAAGCAGCTACAATCCTTCCTTGGCGCCCGTCAACTTCTATCGCGACATGTATCCAAAACGCGCACACATCCCTCGCACCGTTAACACAAATGACCGGAATGAAAGGCAAGCTCAAATGGGACCCCAAATGTCAACAAGCCTTTGACAAAATGAAAGCACTCCTCGCACAAGAAGCATTCCTTCAATATCCAGACCACAACAAACCGTTTTCACGTCTACGCTGACGCAAGCGACTACCAAATGGGCGCTGCAATCTTCCAAGACGGCAAACCCGTCGCCTTTTACTCTCGAAAACTTAATCCTGCTCAACGCGAATTACACAGTCGGTGAGAAGGAGATTCTCTCCATCGTCGAAACACTCAAGGAATTTCGCACGATGCTTTCACGGAGTACAACAATTACATGTGTACACTGACCACAAAAACAACACCTTTGAAACAGTGAATTCGCGAGCGAGGTCCTGCGCTGGCGTCTTTTCCTTGACGAATTTGGGATCCAACTCAAATACATCAAGGGTCAGAACAACAACTTAGCCGACGCCCTGTCCCGTCTGCCGATCCAGTCATTGCCCGACGAAGACATAAAAAACACTCTGTTCGAACAACCCCACCAAACACACGAGGAGGATAGCGCTCAAACCCCTCGACCACCGCCCCAGCTGGCATTCTTCTCCATGGCTGATGATACTCACCTTCGGAGCACCTTCGTTAGTCTTCCTGCGCTCAAAGGAATTCCCTTCGAGCTAGACTATCGCGTCATCTTGGAAAAGCAGAAAGGAGACGTCCTTATCTCGCAACTCCAAACCAAAACACCTCGCAATTTCACCCTAATTGAACTCGCACCTGACACACACATTATTTGCTATCAAAAGACGGCAAAACAAACCCCAAAATCTTTCTCCCCACTTCCATGCTCAACAATACCATCCACTGGTATCATCTCGCACTCGGCCACATTGGACAAAAACGGTTGATTGAGACTATGTCGATCCACCTTTTCCACCCTGAACTCCGAGATCGCGTTACTCATTTTGTTTCGATTTGTGCAGATTGCCAAAAGTGCAAGAACATCCTCCGCGGCCATGGTCATCTCGCTCCTCGTGAAGCTCATTCCCATCCCTGGAGGGATATTGCAGTTGACCTCATCGGTCCTTGGCACATGAAAGTCGGCCACACAGAAGCCTCTTTCTCTGCACTCACAGTCATTGACACAGTCACGAACCTTGTCGAACTTATACGCGCATTGAAAACAAGACCGCCGCCCACGTCGCTCGTCAATTGGAGATTGTCTGGCTAAACCGCTACCCACGTCCGCTTTTTTGCATTTTTTGACCAAGGAGGCGAATTTGTTGGCTACGACTTTGACCAATTACTCGAAGAACACGGCATCACCGGTCGCCCAATTACAAAGCAAAAACCCACGCTCGAATGGCATCTGCGAACGCATGCACCAAACTGTTGGTAACATCCTGCGAACAATGCAATCTACCCGTCTCCCAACAGACATCCAGAGCGCAGAACGCATGGTTGATTACGCCTTATCGACTTGTCTTTTTTGCAACTCGCGCCGCCATACATGGCTCCCCTCAAAGCCATCCCAGGATCCTTGGCCTTCGGACGCGACATGATTCTCGACATTCCCCTCTTGGCCGACTGGAAATATATCCAAGAACATCGTCAACAACTCGTTGACAAACGGTCCATTGCAGAGAATCGACAACGCCGCTGTCGATTACCAACCTGGCGACAAAATCCTCAAAATATCCTTCCGACCGAATAAGCTCGAACCACGCCAAGCAACCGGTCCTTTTCCCATCACTCGCGTTCACACAAATGGCACCGTCACCATCCAACTGAACGAGGCTGTCATTGAACGAATCTCCATTCGTCAGATCAAGCCTTTTCGAGATGAAACTCCATTTCCTTCCTGAACACCCCCTTCTCGGACGCCGATCTTTTTATTTTTTTCCTTCTAAAACGGAAGGTTGTTTCTGTTTTGTTCTGCAAGGTCCACATTCCGTCCTTCGTCCGTTCCCGGACCTTGAGAGGCAGAATGCAATGCCCAGGATTAACCTGAACCTTATGCAGTTAAGAATCACGGCCTCTAACCCTATCGGGCCGAGACCAAGGACAACATTCCCACTTCGGATCCTGAACCCGTGTGGGAATCCTCTGTGGGAGTCTACATCACAACTCCCACGACTGGTGGGAATTGAATCTTGAACTCCCACGACCGGCGGGAGTCCTTTTCCGATTAGATCGACTTTTGTGAAAACTTTCATTCGAATAGTTTACAAACGTAACTCTTCTCATAATTTTCATTTATCTGCAAAACTTCATTGTAGGTAACGCATTGCGCACCATTATTTATGGGGACATTCATTGTTACTGTCAAAAGCCTTGCGGATCGTTTTTTTCTTCTAGTCATAAAAACTCCCAAGTGAAGGCGACCTATCTCCACGACTGGCTTTTTAGTCATGAAGCAATATAGTTCCGAGCAAAGGCTAGCTGTAGACATAAGGTACGGTTCCTGCAACCCTTATTTCTTTTGTGCAAAGAATTAGACGGCTAACTGTTAAGTCATTTGTCAGGCAGGAGAAAGGATTGTATTTTCTTACATTGTATTTGTAATGATAAAACTTTACGAATTCGACGCATCAACGTATCACGTGAGAATGCCTTCTGTTATTAGCTTCATGGATTCCGTATGCAATGCATCATTTTTCATGATAAGCTCGTTGATTCTATAGCTTTTATGGTACGTAAAGGAACTCTAGCGAGAGCATTTCTTGTTTTTCCTTTTTTTCTGTGCCTAGGTAAGCAAGCGATACGGTATTCACATTTGCGCACGCACTCACTCGTTTCTTTCATCCGATAAAGACTTCGTTCCACATGTGATAACGGAAGAATGAGTTTTTGCGATTAAGAGGAGCATTGTTAAATGAGAGGAAGAGTCATGGTTGTTACTGGCATTGCTCCTGTCACAATAATAAGTATTCATATACATTTAGACATCCGAATTTTTTAATTAGATTGGAGTAGTCGTATCAAAAGAAGGGCAAAGTCCAACTCCGCTACAGTTTGAGTACCGATGCCTTTTCGTTTAGGACTTGTCTTTCTGAATGGTTCCTCGACATTTTTTCTTTCCATTCTTTCAGTGTTTTCGTTTCCTTCATCATCCCCTTTCATTTATGTCACTTCGCAACAAAAAATGACTATAAGTAATCTTCGCATCGTTCTTCTTCTTTTCCTCGCCTTGAGCGTATCCTGTCAACGAATCGGCGGCGCTGAGAATAATACAGCTCCAGGAAGTGTTGCCAACTTGAGTAGCATACCAGAGGACGCAGCAACGGAGGTTGTGTTTCCGGAAGACACAAGGACTTCCACGGAAGGGACTTCACTGAATGCTAGCGTGACTGCCGACAATCCTATCATCCCAGGGCAATATATTGTCTTTTACAAGCGAAAAGCCGATCGTCCTTCCATTGCGACGGCACAACAACAACGTCTTCCGTTTCGAATCATTCGCGAGTTGCGGAAGGCTATAGCGGTTGCGGGTATGGATGACGAGCAATATCAACAAATGCTTCAAGATCCTGCAGTTGAGAAAGTCGTCCCAGTAAGTTACCGGCGTGTTGCGTTTGTCTACTTGTCTCGAACTTCGATCTCTTACTGTCATACTCATTACGTCGCTCTTGTAGGACTTTACCATTACTGTTGATGATAGTAAAAACCTATTCCGAACGACTCAGATTACATGTAGTGGTTTGACACAACCTTCTTGTGGACTCGCGGAAGTAGCCCAGAATTCACCTGCCAATTGGGGTTTAGATCGGATCGATCAAGACAGTTTGCCACTGGACAATAGTTATGCTACCCGATGCGATGGAGCTCGCGTACAAGTCTATGTCATTGATACGGGCATTCGAAAGTCTCATGTTGAATTCGGTGGGCGAGCAATATGTGGGGCGAATTATGTCTCCGGGGAATCTTGTCAAGACTTTGATGGACACGGCACCCATGTCGCCGGAACGATCGGCGGTGCAACATATGGCGTGGCGAAAAGAGTCCAGATATTAGATGTCAAAGTCTTTAATCGGGAGGGTGTGGGTGCCTTGTCGACGGTAATGGCTGGATTGGAATATGTCGTTTCTCAGAAGAATCGGAATCCCGATATACCGATGGTCGTTAACATGTCGTTGGGGTCAGTGGGGACCAGTAACGAGATAAAAAATGCTGTTGACGAAGCTGTGGCAGCCGGGATCGTCGTCGTTGTAGCTGCCGGAAATAAAGGTATGGATGCTTGCAACTACTCTCCAGCGTTTGTGCCTAGTGCCATCACTGTAAGTGCAACGGATCGACAGGACGCGCGACCAACATGGTCAAACTTTGGTAACTGCGTCGATTTGTCAGCACCGGGCGTCCAAATTTTGTCGGCATATTTCACAAATGACAGGGCAACCGCATCGTTGAGTGGGACCTCTATGGCTGCACCGCACGTGGCGGGGGCAGCAGCTTTGTATTTGCAGGCAAATCCGAATTGGACGCCAGCACAAGTTTGGCAAGCCATGCGAAATGATGCCTCCGATTCGGTACAGGGTACCGCGCGTCGAATGTTGCAAATACAGTTTATTTGAAAGCATAGTATCCGAAAATTCTAGTAAAAAAATGGAAAATTGACAAGCTCAAGCTAGTACCTCCAAATTTTAGCTCTTTGTGAGTATGCGTTGGATCTCTACGAGATATCACTTGTGACAACGACCATTCACTTCTGATCAAAATGGTATAGAATGAAGAACCTATTTTCATGCAAAACTTCATCCCGCCATGGAGCATGGATCATGCCCAACCCAATCTTGCCCAGCTACTTGTCTCAGCAATTCCTGCTTCGTTTACCACTCTTCTCCTTACCGTTGCGTTCGGAGTCGACGATTGAGGACAGTTCAAACAACAAGCACATGCCACTTCGCCTGGACAGTCAGCATAAGCTTCCGCGCCGCCCGCTACGATAGCCGCACATGTTGCGTCGCTGATGAAGCCCGACAGCTCATTGCCGCGAACATTCAACATCGATAGGCTGCTTAAAGCCCCCAAGTCGGGGACTGGTCCAGTTAAAAAATTATTTTGTAATTCGAGGTTTTTCATGTCCGTCAAGGCGACAAGTGAAGAAGGGATAGTACCGGTCAGTTCATTATCCGAAAATCTCAGCCCAGCCTTGATTAGCTTCAGATTACCGAATTCATTCGGGATAGGACCAACGAAGTTATTATTATTAACCCAAACGCCTTTGGCATTAACCAGTAAGCCCAACTCTGTGGGGATTGTTCCTGTGAGACTGTGACATGAAATAACAAGCTTGGGTTAGATACGACGTCTCATTCGTCCTTACTGAGTAAAACTCACCGATTGGCGTCCACGCTGAGCTGGAGCATACTTCTCAAGCTTCCCACTTCGGTTGGAAGAGGACCAGTGAGATCGTTCTTACGAAAGGAAACTTTTGTTGAAGATGTCAGCAAACCAACGGTCGTAGGAATCTTTCCGATTAATTTACATCGTTCCATCAACACCAGCGTTGCACGAGGCCATTCGAGGAATAACGAAGATGGAATAGTAGCATTGCTCATGTCATGGTTCTTGATAACAAATTCCCGAATCGTGGTCAGCTTGCTAAATTCTGGAGGTATAGTACCCGTTATTTTGGCGGCGCCTGTGGGATCGTTCACAATGGATAAAATCTCTAAATTGGTCAAAATAGATAGTTCCGCAGGCAAAGTGCCACCAATGTTGTTTTTGTCAAACACCAGTTGCGAGACATCCGTGGGGCTCGTATTCCCATTGCAACTGGTTGTCTCGGGAGCGTCCGTTTGCCACAAACATTCATCAGAAGCAGAAAGCCAGTTTTCTCCCCGCGTCCATGTATCACCATTCGTACTGAAATAGAACACCGCTAAGGCATACCGTTGAATCAACCGAGCATCCAAGTTGGGTTCGATGTCCTGCAAAACAATGTCTTCCTCAAGCCACAGATACGCTCTATACTGCGGAGTACCCTCGAGACGAATACTGGCACCCTGATCATTGGTGAAAAATGTCGACAACCGAGTAAAAACATCGGGGAATCGAGCCGTAAAGCCATCACTTTCGGTAACATTGGTGGGTAGTATCGTAGGGGCGAAAGATTGTGGACTATTTGTGGGCGCTGTTTCTGCTGCAACCGGAGCTTTCGTTGGATTTGGGGCTACTGGAGATACTGGGGCTAGAGTTGGCGCATCTATGGGCGAAGGCGATTGCGTATCCGGCTCAGGAACAACGATTGTAGTTGTCGGTTCCTTGTCTTGATTGGCTTGCTGAATTGCAAACGCCATCACTGTTCCCACAATAGCCAGTAAAAGTACGACGCCCAAGAAGAGAAAAAATGAACCATGTGCGCATACTCGACTTATCTGCCTCAATTTCTTCAATTTCTTCCAATGGATACTCCGATTCGGATGCAAAGGACATTCCATCTCGATAAAATGGCATGGGCGGCGGTGTGGGGAGCGAACTCACACTGCGAGACGACGATGTTGTCGACCGAGGCGGCCCTCTCACACTCTTGGAAGGCGATCGCATCGATTTGAAGGGCGAGGAATCGTAACGTGACCGTCGAGGCGAGAGTGATCGAGAACGGGTAGTAGAAATTGACGATGACCTCATCGGAGATCTCATGCTGCGCGATGGAGATTGATAGGGCTCATCAAAGGATCTCGTACTTCGTGAGGGCAATTGATACGTTTTGGGTGGAGAGCTTGCACGAAAACCTTCATCTGGCTGCTTCGCATTTAGGTTGCCTGAAGGAGATTCGTACGTTTTGGGCGGCAAATTGGGTTGAATTTGTTCCTCGTTAGGTGCCTGTGAGATGACACGCGCTGTCGCTCGAGGAGGCGCTGATTGAAGAGTCGAAATCTGATGATGCGTTTTTGGCTGCGGCGCCTGAGTTGTTTTCGGAGATTGAGGTGGCGTTATAGGGAGCTCCATGGGTTGGTTCGGTTGCCGCAGAGGAGAATTATTTCCGGAAAACGTTGCTTGACTTGGGTCGACAGTTTCGTTAGAATTCATGAAAATATTTTTAAGTAGTCAATTAATCTCTTTTCATAGCGTATTTCCTTCCCGTCTTTCTCGACCGAAATGGAAGCTTTCAAGTTATATAACCGATGCAATTGTCGTTATTTGAATCTCTATTTGACTGGTTGATGAAGAGGTGTTATTCGAGCCACTCATCATTTACCATGCAGACAAAATCCGTCGCGCTTCGCGTTCGCGGTCCTCGACATGCGAATGAGGGTCATTATTCGGTCACTCGTCACTCGTCAATTCATCAATCGTCACTCGTCACAGTCACAACCAGTGCTCATTATTGTTACAAACCCGTACTGTTGAAGACTTCTAATTTCTTATTGCAAACAGATGGACAAGTCTCTTGGGGAAGTCTTAAGCTACACTTTGGATCTATAGCCAAGTGCCGAGTATTTTCTGAGAATTTTGGCGGTCTTTGCTTCATTGTCGTGACGACGCCCTGTTGTCGACTATAAGAGAAAGTGTCACGATTCCCCCCTCCTAAAATACAAAACCCTTGACGCCCTTGTAAACATGCTGATGTGGCTTGACGTAATCATCTACAGTAGAGCTTGTCTTCAACGCATATCTGACGTGGTGCATGCACTGATTTTGAACGATTGCACTGGTGAAACAGAAACGCTATCATGGTCAACGGCCGACATTATTACCCTACGAAAACGATCACCTTATGTTTTATCACAATACCGCAAATGGGTCCCTTTCAAGCAATCTTTCGTCGCAAAACAAAGCTGCATCCCGAGCAAACGGAAAAATTGCAGAAAGAAGAGGAAATAGCGGCAACCTACCATGATTGGACGTCGACGGGCTCACGTGATTGCTCCTGTTCGTTGCCCCCATGTCATGTAGGTGAGAACTTTCACAGCAAGAATGATGCCCTTCTCCCACTTATTCTGAATCCTTGTTACATTGCTGAAATCAGAAAAGTTCCTTGACAGCGAGCTGCAGGAGGATGACTGGCGTTGTATAAATGGTGACAAGAAAAATGCAAAACTGGAAACATACGACAATCGAGGAGAAGAACTGTGGCATAGCGAACGCGAAGCATGGTTAGAGCGATCTGAAAACGCACAGCCTCTCTCAAAGCCACTTTCACTGAAGGGAACGGAAGCGCTGGTGAAATTTATGAAGGAAAAAGAAGGGGCCCACCCGTTGCCTCGAAGAATACCGCTTTCTTGTATGGTTCGAATCTACAGTCAGCATATCTGGGACAGTTCTTCTGACAAGAGTTACGATCAGTGTGAGAGACATGTTTACTAACTGTGAAAGTTTGATGCAAAAGGGGATTCTGATGAAGAGACGACACCAAAAAAATCATTGAATGATCTTCCCGTTGACTGGTCTTTCGAGTGCTGATTCGTCAGAACTTTCAGCTACGCGGTCGCTCTTGCTCACTCATTTTCAAGTCAACGAGAAGCTTCTTGAAACGAACGAGCTTTGACTTTCGATTCATCCTCATGGTTCATGGTGGAAGCTTGATGATGCTCGCGATGGCTGACGCTGACGATGCATCATCTACATCGTTGCCCTTTCTTCTCGCGGACTGAGGAACATCGATTTGTGTCGGACATAATGGCTAATTTACTGGTTACGGTTATGATGTATGACGTCATAGTAAGAGAGTCCGATTGTTGTGAGTTCCAACACTAAAATAATTACCACATAATATAATCCAGTACCAGTTACCAGGCATCCTTATAACGGCTAAATGTCTTCGTAACGATTCATGATGAACCAAGACTGGAAAGGATCGTGTCAACAAAGGGAACTTTTCACGTGTTGCGAAAACAGGTAAGTCACGCCATCATGATCATCGCCGCGCGCCGCATTGCATGATACGGCCATTGCGAGTTTTGTTGCAACACCTACAACATGTGGAAAAGGATTCGAAAGCAATTGTTTTCTAGCAGTAAGCAAGAAGCCCGCCATGAGGGAATGGTACGAGGCGAAAAGCAATGGACGATAGAACGGACGAAACACAATCGAAGACGTGTTCGTGAAAAGATGTGTTCTCACACCTCCGGAACGACATGTCCCGAGTTTTTTTCTTCGGGTCGTACGTTGACGGCCGAAGACATTAGAGCCATCGATAGTTGTAGGGCCAATAAGGAAGAAGATGTTGCAGAGATGACTCAAGAGAATGGCTGGTGGGTTTCTAAGACAACCGCCGAAGGAAAAGAAGAGCTAGAGTTTCGAAACAAAGGACTCCTGCACTGGGAAGCCAGACAAATGGAATGGCTACATCGTAGCAATTACAATGAACAATACCGGCGACCAGTCAACGTTGAAAGGAGCCTCTCCTTGGTCGTTTCGATCTGCAATGATTTAGAGTGGTCTGATTCGGATAAGCACGATTCGGATAGCTGGTAAGCTGCTTGCAAACATTTGACGTCAACCAAAATGTAATCCATAAGTATAAATATTGCGAGGATAACTAGTAAGATGTATTTTTTATAATGGTAAAACCTAAACTTAGTCGGGACTGCCGTTGAGTCGCGGATGTCTTTAGTACACTTTGCTTCATAGGCATTGTTCTTTCGGAACGCTCACGTTTGCGCGTCGGACTATGGATCAAGAAAGTAGCGGTAAGGTGTCCGAAGTCCACAGGGGCTAGAAAAACACCCCCAAGGGAACAGCAAAGATCGTGAATAAGACAAGACCATCGAGGTTTGAGATTGAGGCCATCATTCATTCAATTTGCTTCTGAATCGTTCTAGCATCGTTGCACTCTTTCAACCATGAGCTCGACACTCAATTCCTCTTTCGCTACCTTCAACAATAGCAAGGTTTCCTTCGACGAAGAATCCGTAACTCAGTTTGGTTACGAACATGAAGATATTGTTGAAGGATTTACAATTGGTTCAAATCGAGAAATACAGACGCGAGTAGGACACGACACGCAGCCGTTACGTCCCATTCGACGCAGCACCGTTCAGGAGTCATATTTTCATTATCGTCCCTCGATTTGGTTGTTTGGTTGTGACGACACTGCGCAGGCTTTTACAGGCTGGGCAGGGACCATCGCACACGCGTATAGTCAACGTGCAGACGTTTTCAATCGAGGATATGATGGATATAATACGTTGCACGCCTTGCATGTCTTTCCCAGAATTTTCGGCAAGACGGAACACACAGTCCTCTACGTTACCGTGTGGTTTGGCTTGCACGATGCGAGTCTAGGGTCGAGGCATGTTTCGTTGACAGAATACATTGACAATGTCAAGTGTATTCTCAAGAAATTTCGCATTCTGCAACGATCAAGCTTTCCCATTTTGCTCCTGACCCCAGCGCCAGTCAATGAAGCAGCGCCTCGCTTTGAAAAATTATCTGATAGCTACTCGAACGATAGGGCACGCGAATATGGTGAAGCGCTCAAAGAAGTTGCCTCACTTGACGAGAACTGTGCCGTAGTTGATGTCTGGGAGTGTTTGGATGGTGATTCGACAGAACGTTCCCTATATTTGCAAGATAATGGTATACATTTGAGCGACGAAGGCCACGCAAGAGTCGCCGACGCTACTTTGAGTATTGTGAAACGAATATTTCCTTACGCCTATCCAATGGAGTACAATGACGATGGCGAACCTATTCTACGAACAGGAGTCGATCGAGAGCAATCGACTTGGAAAGATCTTGTTCGCTACTATACACGTCTAAAACCTTTGTTAATTCTAGACAAAATTCTTCGCCTGACATTTGGGCTAGAGCGCGTGCACTTACAGCGCAAGGTTGAAGAATCCTTCCTCGTCTTCTGTTTTATATTCCGCATCAACGTCGTCATCATCGGGGCTAAAATACAGGGCGATTAGTAACGTTAAACTTCGTTCTCGTGGTGCAGCTTGGCCGCATCCGTCGCGCTTGCGCCATTTTTGGCGTCCTTTTTCCCATGCTTGCAACCCTTTATTTACGAACAGTGATGTTCCATCCTTTACTTGCCACCAATCAGATTCGGTTGCGGAAATAATCTTGAGCTTGTCATCATCGACGGCCGATGACTTGTCTATCTTTAACGTTCGGAAGACTTTTGTCGCTTCGCTCCTCGATCGGAACGCAACATGTGTGGGACTTCCCTATTCTTGGCTTTCATCGTTTTATTCTAGCAATGACAAAAATTGGAGCCTTTTGTTTGTCAAGTTCAATTGCCGTGGATAGGACTTAAAATATAATGTCAAATTGTTGTGATTATTAATTGCAGAAGGCTATATCTTCCAGCGAGAAAAGGCGGCGTGCGGCTGCCAGCGGCGACGACGACGACAACATACTTTGTAGTCACAACGCGCGATCGCTTCAAGTAAAGCGGAGAAACAAATACTCCGTTCTCCATTGAACTTTGACACTAGGGTATAATGTAGAAATTGACGCGACAAATTTTGTCACGTTGGGTTTGCACGATCTTGCCGTAGGCTGGGAGCACCTTGCACCTTGCGGTATTCTAAGACCGGGTTTCAGTCACGAAGTAAGTTTGCTCGTGAAGCGTGAATCCCTTACCATTTCTAAGAGCCTGCTACAACTAACATAAACCTACGTCAACCACCAAATGCTGTCCATTATGATTTTACAGGCCCAGGGTACTTTGCAAGCAATGTTTGATTGTCGAAATTTCGTGGGCTAATTTACTGGATTGTGCTCTCATTGAAATAGATGTTCAAGTCCAGTGCTCTGATTCAAGACGGATGAATGATGGTCAATCGAAGCAACAGCTCAAAATTGATATTCTAATGCTTACAACGTATAATAATTGATACAACTACCGGGCTGGAGACTATAACTTTTTGTTTCATCATGACTACAGCTCAAACAACACTCCATTAAAAAATCATTGAAAAGTTAAATCGGATCAAGTTGACTTAAATTTAATGAAACAAGAAAGGCCAATCCAGCTTTATTAAAAATCACGAAGCGTGCTGATCTGTCATGGTCAATTTGTACACAATGGTGTGCTCGACGAAAGAGTTTCACTGCTCTACCATGCTAATACGGCGCTCGTGTCGGAGCAAGCGAAGCTCGGGCAATTGCCCGCGCTCGTACCACAAAATGCTATTCTTAGGAAGCGGCGTCCAGGTGTGCGTCTTTGTTAGTGGACAGCTTGCTACAATCAAACAAGCAGTGGTTGGATCAACCTCATTATAAAGACGACCAGGACGACTCTCGGCGTTGATCAAGCACATCTTCTTCTCGGTGTAGTCTTCTCCATCCGCAAGACCGTCATCATCCGAACTGTTGTCATCACTTGTGCTGTTGTTGACACTCTCGGCTTCCAACGTCGCTTCTTCGTGTGTGAGTTCATAATAGAGACGCTCGGCATTCCCAAACGCCATGTAGAGCGAAGGCGGTGGCACTCGAGGTGACTTGTCACAGAAGCGCGTCGCGACGATCGTATCACCATCCACCAAGCAGAAGTTGAAAGTGCTGTAGGTCGTATCGTAGATTCCGGCTTCATCCATGAGAATCTCAATACTTCGTAGAGCTTTCTTCACGGCGTTCACTAAGCGCTTCGCTTCGAAGGGCGCCGTCTGATGAAACGGCGAGACGCCATCAGGAGAATCCTTTGTCAAGAATGTGAGAATGAGTGCAAAAATACATTCCGAGTCAGTTGTTCCTCTCACTGCAATAAACGCTTCATCTGTTAACTTTTGCATGAGTGCGCGACGAATCACGGGGAAGTTTTCGATGCGGCCGTTGTGACAAAACAGAAGCCGTCCTGCTTTGAAGGGGTGACAGTTGACTTGCGAAATCCCTGTAAACGCCGAAGCCGCACGCACGTGAGCGATTAAGCAGCGTGTATACACAGCTTTCACCAATTCATGAAGGTTGAGGTTGCTCCAGGCCGGCTGGGTGTCCTTAAAGACTGCCGCAACCGTTTGATCTATTCGCTTCGCAGCATCCGCTTTGACAATCTCTCTGTTCTCATCATACGGAGAAACATGAACTCGTTTCTCGTAATACCAACCAACACCGAATCCGTCGCCGTTCATGACGTGATTGTTGGTACTATCGCTTCCTGGATGAAAGGAAGCGTCCTTCGCGAGCTGCACGAGAGAATTAGAAGGCGCCAAAACAACATCCGCCAAGCAGACGTCTTGCTGGTTGCTCAAGAGAGCTATCCAGCGACACATCTTTAGATCCTCTTAAGATTTAAGGAAAAAAGAATTAAAGGCAACTTCAGTGAAACGAATGAATGAAGCTTTCTTTTGCGGCTCGAATGTGCCGACGTTTCGCGGGCATTTCCGTGCTGTCGGCTGTCTGTTTCTTTCAAGTTTTCACTCGTCCATTTTCCCTGGTTCAGATTTTTCGTATCGCTAATAGTGTACGGAGTCAACGGCGTAACGCCTTCTCCGAGCGTTCATGATAAAAATAGACGTTTCACAAATAAAACCTATTTCAGACACGGACCGATGTACGCGTCAGTGACAATCTAACTGACTTCGCGGAATTGAAGTGGTCGATTGTGCAGACTGTACTCGTGGCTCCTTGTACGAACCGTCTTGAGGGAGACCGGTGCTCAAACAAAGCAGTATCCTTCGATGTGTGGCATGATTATCCATGTGATGAAAGCCTGGTATCGCTTGGTCTTACAAAGACATTGGGGATTTGGGGCCTATCTCGGAATTCGCAAACGTTCCGATGTTGCAACCGAACATTCGCACCAAGTCCAGAATTTCTGAAAATTCTTTTCATAATCACGAATATCAGTCCGTGACTAACTGAGGCATTTTAATCTGGGACTCATTTCCATCGTTCGGCGGTTCGGCGTTCGGATAAGAGCAAGAGTCTGAAGGTCAGCAGTGACATCGGACACCCGGTGTTCATTCATTTCGGTGCCCGGCATTTCAAGAAGAGTACTGTAGCAGTCAAAAAAAGAATTAAAGTAATAAGGAAGTGTTCTTTTGGGCGTCGGAGGGTCGGAAAATAGGATAAAAAAAGGGAATAGCCTACTTAAACTATCCTAGTAACGTCACCCATGACCCAAGACCGAAACAACGAACAACGGTACGTGTAATACTTTGTAGTAGTAATTGCGTTCGGTGCGTTGTTTTCTGGGTTTTTTCTTCATTTCTCCGATCTCCGCGATATCCGCAATTATTTATTCATCCTCAATCGTTGTATTATTCAAACTAGACACGATGCTGGCACATGAAAAAAAACCTTCGAAACAAATGAACAAAGTGCGACAAGTAAATCAACCAAACCTCAAATCGGGTAATATGTTAAGCAAGCACAACATGCTAGGCAAGAGATTATGGCTCGATGTAGAGCAGATGTCGCTGTCAGATCTTCGCATCACAAAGAAACCGGCTGCTTGCTCAGATCAAGACTCTCCTACAGTGTGCCCAAAGTCATCTGCTTGCACGCTTTGTGATAAAGAAGATCTAGTACTGTCGACTTATACGGTGTCCGGTGTTGTAAGGAAGAAGAGCATAGTTGACCAAATAAACCGACCCATGGACCCAGCTTACCGTAAATGCGTATATCGACACGTGTTGCGAACAAACGGGCTAACAATGCTCCTGAGCGCGTCTCACTTAAAAATATGGTTCAGATATGCCATGCAGTCTGGAATCGAGAAGATGATGATTCGTCCTTCGGAGTAAAGCGCAATTCTTGAATTTTGAATGTCCTTTAGACGAAAATACAACATTACTTTAGCAGCCAGCATTCACAAGAATCTGTGCGCCTATCATTCTTCTTATTGTTTCTGTAAAAAAAGGCAATAGAAGTTGTAGACGGATCCAGTATGCACAAGAATCTGTGCCCCTATCATACTTCTCGAATTGTAAAAGAAAAAAATAGCAGTTGTAGACAGATACGTTTTAGCAGTCTTTCAATCGCCTTCGCTACCGAATGCGGCCAGGAAAATGGTGCATGAAAGGATAACGCAAGATCTACGTAAATTGACCTACACCAAGTCGAGACTAATGAGCAGCCAGCCAATGACTACTATAAGACCAACATGGGGACCGCATGCGCCTGGAATATCACTTGGTGAACTTATCCTCCGGATCTGCCACATCAATACGTAAAGTCGAGTGAGCTAATTGTACTCAATCGAATAATACAGATGCTATGCGAAAACTTACAATCAAAAGAATCGGTAATGCCAAGTAACTTGTTGGCCGCCTTCTTTCCGAAACCGCGCTTCTTGACCAAGTAGCTCTGTGCATTGAATATGTTATCGGTCCACCGATTCGCCGCCTCGCGACACAACTTGAGCTCATGCTGCAAATCCGCCAACGCTTGTGGGTCATTTTCTTTCAAAAAAACTAGTTCGGTTTCCAAAGGCTTCATCAATGAAGAAATCTCCTGCAAACGAGCTAATTTTCGAGCACGAGTCCCGTCGTCGTCCTCTTCACGGCCTCGTTTCGCGTCCGCAAGTTGCGCCTGTGCTTCCGTTAGATCGATTTTGAGTTTCTCAATATTTTTCAATCGATCTTGGTGCTGCAATTGCATCATTCGATCTTTCTTGGCTGGAAAACTCCAGAAAAAGTTGCTTCCGCCAATCTTGTCTTTGTCGACAAGATCGTCTTCGACCAGCCCATTATGGACGTCCGTGAAGCTGTGTACGAAAGCAAGGCGAAAATATCACATAGTGAGTATTTATTATGGAGAAACTGAACATTCTTGATAAAGGACTCACGCATTCGCATTGACACCCGCTTTTGCGGCGAGTACCGACATTTCCTTTTCCGTGTACACTTGCTTTGTGTTGTGATAAATGCTAAGAATTGTCTTGCGTTTTTCCTCGAGTGACATGCGCTTCGCCATGATTTTGTTGCTAAACTATGAAGAAGTTTATAGAATCAATGTACCGAAGAGGAGCAGAAAGGTTGAATGAAATATTTTGTTTTTGTCATTGTGTTTGCGTTTTCGCATGCTTTGTTATTAATATCATCACGAGGGTGGAGCGTATAAAATGCTTTGTAAACGAGTACCGGTACCCGTACTGGTACGGTACCTTCCGCACAATGCTTTGGTAAGCTTACCCCTGTATAGAACAAATTGTAGAAGCGCCTTCTGTAGATTCAGTCCCGGAAAGTATTGACACAATAAATACTAAAGTAATCAACTATGGAAACTACTACCTACGGTAGAATTGACGACCAAATCTAAATATGAGGAAAAAACTAGTTGAGAATACAACTGCTCTAACAGGCATCACGGGCTGATAGCCATGGGATGCTTAAAGTGACATGATTTGTGTGACATAGTTTTCTTTGAAAACCAATTGCTCAACACTGGTATGAAGGAGGAATATTGTCGTTCGTTGGTAAAAAGACAGCATCTTTGTAACATACACATTTTCTTTTCTGACTGTTGGATAATGTCAATGTAGAGGTTGGCCTCCTCCCTTTATACGTGGATACTGAATTTGTCGTCTTTTGCGACGTGTTCGTTGTTGATGAGTAGTTCTCGTGGCCGGAGAGTGTACAACGCCGTGTTGTTCTCCTTTTTAAACAATTTCTTGCTACTACTAGCTCTGCCATGGGCTGTTGCATTGTGAAAATGTGTCTCGTTTAGAAAATGATGCGTCGAGTTCAGGTAAAAATAGTCCTCCATTTCAGCGTCTACTGAGTCCTTGCTACCCTTGCCTTTGCTGCCTTTCCCCTTTTTACTGCTTTTGCCTGTAGCGGACTTTTTACTCCTACTGCTACTCTTTGACTTCTTGCCATTATTCGATTTCTTTCCCTTGTTGCCCCCGTCACGCCGCACAGCTCCTCTGGTGCCAGTGTCGCGTTTGAACAAACAAAATTCGTGATCCAATCTGCGTACGTACTTAATCGAATATAAACAGAAGGTTGATTGGTACAGCCAACATTGTAGCTATACACACCGGATTGCTCTTGAGTGATTTGGTCCAAAAGCGGGCCCCCCTCGTCCCCATCGCAAGGTCCTCCAAACGGAAAGCTTGCACAGTACTGGGTTGTTTCATTAAACAGATCGCCGACTTGCAATTTACAAATACCGTTCTCAAGAAGAAACATGTCCACCTCCATCAGAGAATCACTGTATGCCGATTCCTCTTCTGTTGATTTACCGAATCCGATTGTGAAGAGGGGTCGATCCGCTGCTAGTGTCTCATCTAAATTTAGCGATACGAGTGTATTGTTACTTGTTTCGTTGAGTAAAACAAGCATGAGGTCTTCTGTCGGATGTATTTGAAGCGACGACACGCGAATGCGCTGAGCGAAGTCTCGGCCAAGTCGATCATTGGATCCAATAAATACTTCATTTCCTTGAAACACATTTTTACACGATTTGACTGTCAAGACTACGTCTGCAGCTATTAAAGTTCCTCCGCAAACGCTGGTGTTGGTAATTGCATGGCAGAAGTAAGGGTACGCTCCAATTCCACCAGGAAACCCACCCACGACTCTCGGTTGGATCTCATCGTGTGCAAATATATTGCTCGCAACAGCGAGTGAAGGCAACGTTAGAGCGACTAATACATTCATGCTCCGTTTGTTCACGGCTTCTTGAAGTTGGCGATGGGGTGCCAATGCCTTAATGCTGTTGTGTTCAGTCTTGCATGAAGGTGGCAAATGGAAAACAATTAAAATGAAAGGGTCGTCGGTCCTGAAAGAGTCGCCGAAAAAGCAAATCATCAAAATGAAAAAATGTGACGGCCGAAGTCACCGTGTTTCGGTTCAGATGTCCCTCGACGAATTTAGTACCCCGGAGTATGAAATAAGTAAAGAAAAGACCTGAAGTATAACTCTTTGTAGAACAGAAGGACGCGCGTTTTGATGGGGCTTAAATAAGAAAATGAGAGGGCTATCGCTTGTAGTGTGTACATTGCCGTACAAGTCTTACGTCACGCTACGGTCGGAAGGAGAAAAATTTGAAATGGATGGACCTTTCGCTCTAGCTTAGATAGCATCGCTTTCTAGAGAGAGACTGGAGCTATTCTGCTGATTTCTCCTAGAGCGCAAGATTGGTTTGCCGCACGCGTTAGCTTATCCTTTCACGCTGAACAAAGGATCAGATTTTTGATTCTCCGTTCCTTTGTGATCTGGCGCTGACGATTCGACAAGCGGATTTTTAGCAGTATCACTCAATTATTTTTGAAATGATCTAGGCCAAAATCGTTTGGGGAGTCCCAGGAATACCATGTTATTGTATACTTTTAGCAGAAATGTGTCAGTATCTCGTGTCTTCTCCGGCTTGTTGAACTGCTCGGTAAGCTATTTGTTCCAGCGATAAAACAGGAAGTTCTAGCTTGGGCAGTTGCATTGAATGCTTCACGCGGTGAATGTAGACTGTACTGGTCCCGCCCACAACATCGCACGGTCCGGTCACAGTGTCGACTAATTCCAGTTCATAGTTCCCTTCCGGAATGCGTCCTTCGTCATCGTTTACCGCTGGACACACTCCCGAAAGGTCGAGTGGATATTCTGAAGTCATGACAACGGTTCCAGTTTTACATTGCCGTCCAATTTGAATCGCTAAAACAGCTCTGACGGGTTCCGGCATGCAGCTCATAAAAACAAAAGATGGCATCGGTAAGCCTATAAACATGTAAGGATCCTCCAATGAACCCTGTTCGAATTGAATAAAGGATCTAAGCTCAATATCGCTGCTAGGGAGGAAAAGGATGCCTTCGTTGTTGTGAAAGCATCGGTCTAGGTTCGATATGGCACATTCGTGTAGCCGTGGTAAAATTTCCAATCCAGAACAGTTTTCGAAAGGCGGCATAAGGGCTGCTGCAGCAAAGACCAGTCGACCTGTACCGCTGCCAATATCCCGAAATGATTTGCAGTCTTGGCAGTATGTTGTCAAAAGATGGGCGAAAAACGAAAGATCAAACTCCCGTAGGTATATTCTCGAGGCGGGTCGCGATTGCTTTCGACGTAAGGCCAGTATCCATCCGTTCGACTTAATGCGTTCCGCTCCTCAAGCAACGAAGAGTCATAGAGGGATTCTAGAGCTTGAAAACGGCCTGCTGTGATTTAGTGACGGTGATATCAGTCGTCAGAGCTCCTTTTTCGAGAAATGTACCATGCCGTAGCTGATTGGACGTGAAGGGAGAACTTGAAAATGCATGAACTATCGATCGTGCCATATCAGTCGTATACAGGTTTGGCAGTTCATCTATAAGAGTGAAAGAACAGCTTCAACAATAAGCTTGAATGTCACGTTTCACTATCACAAAGACTATTCTACGATGAACGATGAAGGCGTCTTCAAAATGAAAATGAATAAGTTTCATGGCGATTCACATTTCACATCAGGTAACACTGTCAACGGACGGACTGACTTCATCGATGACTTCATCGACTATTGCTACTAATGCTATAATCCGGACTGGAGAATTTAGAAAGCAAATAACAAAAAAGATTACTCCGTAGGTCATTATATTGGAATCATTATATAAGCTCACTACAAACGGCATTCCACGCTATAATTTTCTCTGTTCTATTGCGTCGCGTATAGCTTGACGATAGTCATGAGCTGCTCCTGCCAATAATAGCGGCGATGTTTGGTGGAAGAATATTTGGCGCTGCACAGAGTCTTCTTGACTGAAGGCTAACTGACTACTGGAAGCCCGACGTTGTTGTGAATCGCCCATTAGTGCATCACATTTTGCAACATGGTCCACCCGTGACATGCGAATTGTCTCGTACAACTCCATACTTTTCACAGTCAGACCGAACTGTCCAATGAGGATCGCCAAGAGTTGCCGCATCTTCGTAACCTTGTTGGCTACCTTGACCAAGAAAGGGATGAGGCGGATGCAATACGACCGTATAACCAATGCTTCAGCGTGGGCTTCAATTCACCGAAGCCGACTTGGGCCTTCGGTTGGCAATCTTTAAATATTGGATAAAAGATTCATCCCAGCCATCGGCCTCTAGTTCATTCGAAAGTTTTTGACACATTTCAGCCGGAACATTTGCAGGTCAACGTGCCCCAACACTCTGGATTTGTAGGCGACAAAGGGAAATGAATTTAAAAACAAGATTTAAGGTCGCCTGTAGGAAAGAAAGTCGCGTGGCATTTAGTTGTCAAACTACTTGGCATCGCAGCCGAACTTTCGGCGTGAGAAATTCCCATGAAACTCATCCAACCAGAATAATGCCATTCTACATCCGGTGCAACTGTTCGGCCGAACTTTGCTTTTTCGCCATCTGAAGCCATCAACCAAGAGGTTGTTGTCTGTGTTCCATCAGCGAAGTGAACCCGTACGTACTCTGAAGAGGACTGAGAAAGCGACTTTTATAAGCTCCTTTCCCCAATGCACTTTAATTTCATTTCGACATGCGGCTTCGTAAAGTAAGTTTTGCAATGCAGCCATCGCTGTATGCCTCGACTATTACTCTCAGGTGCTACCGCGACCACTGTTACGTCGTGGCGTTCCCAAATGCAGCTCTGTGAAAGCAGAACTCGCTTGCAATATTGCTTCGTACAGAGTCTCATCAATGTTTTGAAGCACCTTCAATCCATTTTGCTGTAGAACTAACCCTGCTCCAACATAAGGAAGCATAGTAGCAGAGCGTTCGTACACCGGTACTTTTCGTCCTGTATATTTCTCCAAAGCTAGAGCCAGCACAAAACCGACAAGACCTCCGCCGATGATTATCACTTCATGTTGTGGGCTTCGGGAAACGACAGGGAACGATGCTTTTCTTTGGCACATTTATTGTTGCTTGGCGAAGCGCTGTGTAATCTTACAAAGTATTTTTTGTGAGCAACAGCACAAGGAAGATCTCTTTCTCATGTAAAGAATGCATGGTATCCATTCGATCCGTTTGATGACTCTGCGCGAAGCAAAGATCGGCAGCAGTTCGTATTTTCGCATCGGTGGGTTCGGGTTTCGTTTTGAGGATCAAACTGGTTGTCTTACCAGTACTCAAGGATTTTTCCAAGCCTTGACCGTTCCCGCCATTTTCAAATTTGAGATTCAAAACGAGCTTTGACTATGGTACAAATAGAACTACGTTGTCTACTAAAGAACGTCAACGAAGCGCAAATATCGAGCCGTCCGTAACATCGCACGCCGGGCGGATAAGTAGTGGCCTGCTGCGGAACACATTTGAAATTTTTGGTACTCTGTACCAAATAACTAGTAGTTGAACCTGATGGCACGACTTGGGGCTTGGGGCTTGGGGAGTCATTGTTTGATTTCAAATTTAGAGTAAATAATAACAGCGGAGGGTACGTTCGACGGAGCACGGAGAGGACGGCAACAACACTACCACCAACACCACGACAGAAGTGATCTTTGCTCATTTCTTGATGAGTCTCTTGCCGAATCAAAACAAAGATTGAAGCGTACATTTTAAGCAATTGCGCCAGAAGGTCGAGGCGACGAGAGGACAGACATCACCAAGAAAATGTCAACCGTTACGGCCGGCGCGGCGATCGCGAAAAATGTCGAATTTTCCCCTTTCCGCAGGTGACCATGGCGAGGGTCGTATTCCAATAATAGGTGGCCGTCGTCATCCTCCAGATGATTCTATTCGGAACTCCGTAGAATACAATGCGATTGAGAACTCGTTTCTCAACAACAGCCTGCGCCGGGAGAAAGTAGGTTGAATTGCCGTTCGGGGAGTTCTCAACGGCGGTCAGACGTGTTCGCCCAGTTGACCCAACAGTCACTGACAAAAAATCACATTACTACTTTTCTTACAGTGCAAGAGGAACGCTTCTCTCGTACGATTGGTTTCGAATTCACAGCGAGTTCGCGGGTGCTTGACACTGACACACTCTTCTCAACAACCAGAGAGCGAAATGATGGCGTGAACCGGCGAAGTATTGCAAACAGAACCACCACAATTGATAACAATATCATTTACTGTGATTCTCAAACTCAGAGGCGACCACAAAGCGACAGCTCGCGAGAACGAAACGGCTTTAGAGGCAACAAATTGTACAATACATCACCGAGACATTTCGATCGTTTCTTATTGTCGTGTGTCAAGCGAAACGGACCGAGGAAGTGGAAATCGCATTTAGACCGGTCACAGCACAATCATAATAGCCGAGACAACCCGTACATCTCAATTCATTCGTCAAAGGAGGCTTTTGAAGTACATAATCGGTATTCTGTGACAGAAAAGAAAGAAAAAAACTACCATTTCGAGTTCAGTAAAAACAAAGCGGCGTCACAGCTCTCGGCGCTGTCGGGACAAACCATGGGTTTCAACAATACGACAGCATCCGGCCGGTGGAATGCACCGGGTACTACAGTGGAAAAGTTAGAAGCTTCCTACGTTGCAGACGGAACAGTCCGCGAGAAGACGAGGATGATAACTCAACAATTAAGCTCCTTAGGCTTCGTTATTACATGACGGCTATGTATTCTCCGCGGTTGCACCCGCATGTCACTGGAGCGCCATCTACAATCTCGACCGGCGGCCGGCGGACGACGCTTCCTTTCAGCATCATCCGCAGCAACTTCACCGAAGGGTTGATTCATGGGAAGGAGTTCCTCCTTATTCGTTAGATGAAGGTTTCACACCTAGTTCGCGGCGCGGGCTGCTCATTAAAGCAGGGTGCTTGGTCTGCTTAGCGGTCCCAACAGCACGTTGCTTCTTTTCGAACAGACAGTGTCCTGCCCATTGCACCAAGATGGCAACAACAGCACCACCCCTTACCCTTTGTTCCACGAGAAGCAAATAGTTCGTCAAATCGCACAGGGCTTTATATGGCTGGAACTGGAGCTACATCACGAAAACCGACGAGGTCCATCGCCTTTCCATCCAACCTCGGCTAGCGCCGCCTCGAACACCAGCGACCCAGTAATCCACAACCTCTGTCGCCTCAAACTGCTTGAATAATGTTACTAACAGTCCACATCGATACGCAACAGGATCCAGATCAAGCTCGGAGGTATTAAAGACTCTTCTTGGGAAGAAGGCTTGTTTGTACGAACCCGACACATCAAGGGCGGTGGCGTTGATCACATGGTTGGTTGGACGAATATTGGCGCTGGAATTCGGGTATTTTTCACGACAACAGTTGCAAGCTGGTGTTCATGCATGTGTTTCCCACAAAATCGATTCCGGAATCATAACAAGGACGAAGGTAAATCGTTGCATGCAAATCATACTCAACAGCTGCTTTCACTACATCATTCAGCGACCTGATGGTACCGAGGGAGAATGGAGATACTTTCCGTGAAGCATTCGCGGCTCAGGTCAGCAATGATGATCATATGTTCACGGCATCTTCCTTCACCGTGGAATGATATGGCGTCCGTGAGGCGATGTACTACTAGCATCCACCAGTCCCCTGGAATCTCCGACGCACACACCGCAGGCGTCTCCTCAACTCACTTCCATGAATGCTCCTGTCAGTCCAACACAAAGAGACTCAGATGACAAGCGAGCAGTTTTGCTTTGTTTCAATGAAAAGCGTCGCGGGCGCTTTGGATGTTTTTCGATGCCACAACGAATTCATTCATGATCACGGCCCATGCTTCTCAGTTGCAGTTGTCAAGTCACGAATGGCGTCAATTCTTCGGCTCCGACAATCCCGACAGCGCATACATTTGGGGGCTGATATAGGAGTTCCTTTGACACATCTGGATGGACAAGCGCATCGGATTGATTCCTTGGGAATTCTTTCGAATCAAGAAGCGGCGGCTTTCCGAACGACTTGGTGTTCGAAACGTTACGAGCATCATCCACGAGCTTTGTGGATTTGCGCACGCGGAGGTAAGCGGCGGTTGGCTAAGGC
Organism: Fistulifera solaris; assembly: GCA_030295235.1. NCBI lineage: Eukaryota > Bacillariophyta > Bacillariophyceae > Naviculales > Stauroneidaceae > Fistulifera > Fistulifera solaris. The sequence continues at coordinate 835,858 of AP026148.1, forward strand.
GCAATCCTGCTGTGTTCCGAATACAGTGGGGAAATGTGCCCTTTGTTCACAAACTGCAAAAGGATTCCGAAAGTCTTGGTTCTTCATGAATGCCCGAATGGTATCACGTTGTCCGAAAGCACATTCCTTAGAAGAAGTTGTTTATCACCCCAATCAATACAAGACCCGTGTTTGTCAGCAACGCCAATGCTCTTTCGGAGGCGTGTGTCCCAATTTTCACCCGGTGAAAGTCATCGTGCGAAGAAATCTGACGTTCGCGGGCGCCATGCTCGGACTCTTCCCAACAGTTCAAAGCCAGCCGGAGCTCCTATTCTTTATACTTGCGATGCACCCATCAGTGCATTTGATATGGACATTAAGACCCCAGGTCTGCAAAATCTTTACCGGCGACATTGCGCGGTGATGCGGGCCTTATTACGTCAACAGAACCCTGCATTCTATCAGTTGTTTGATACAAATGACGTTTCTCCGAACAAAAAGTCATGTGAAGCAACAAAGTCGCGATTACTGGAACGACTTCAAGGCCGATTGAAAGCTTTGACAGAGTTATTGATGCATATCTTGAATGTAAACTGAAAGCCTCTAATAATTTCGATAACAAGAGCGAGTGCTTCGTTCTACGTATTTTAGTATTGTAACCATTATCTTATCACTATAGATCATTGTTTGTTAAATTGTTCGACAAATTACATCTATGTCGCCGGCTTCCGTAGCGAAAGCAGCTTTGTAGCTTGGAGCCCACGAAGATCATGCATCGCTGTCATCCTCATTCCACAAAAATTGTACATCTGCACCATTTAGGAAGAGGCGATGACTTGTGGCAACGGATGAGGACCAGTTGGCGTCGCGTAACAATATTTGTACTTGTTAAGCGATCACGGCGGCCGAAGAGGTTGAGAATGGGTCGTTCTTGTTTCTTGACTGAAAGCGATTGTCGCCATGCTATTCGAGAAGTGTTCCATAATTCAAGTCCACAATTTCGAAAGTTCACGGGGGTTCTTTGACTGTTGCGAGTGATCCTTACAACATTTACAAGCAATTTCAACATTTCCGCAACACGCTTTCAGCCACCAGTCCCGTCTTGAAATGACTTGTTTTGTGACGAAGCTACTACGACTGATTCTGTGATCAGAAGAATCACAATTCCATTAAGAAGGAATGATGAGATGTGCATCTTTTCAAATCGTAACTTACCAGTATCATCATTCCAGGCTAATGATGAATACGACGGCGTTGCCGACGAAGTTGTTATCGTACTACTGTCGCGATTTTCCCGTCTCTGCCGCTTCCGATCCGTTTCCAAGCTTGATTTCGCTTCAACAAAGAGGAAACCTATCCAAAGAGAATAACATGGTAATCCTTGACTTTCTCCTGTATTTATATGGGCCAAAGACAGATTCACTGTTTTCTGTTTTTCATGTCAACAGAGCCAAGGAAGATTTCAGAGGGACGAGAAAACATCAAAAGAAAAGAACGATCGAGAAGCCAAGGCCATAAACAAAACACTCAGAAATAAGGAAAACAACATACATTTTTCTATAGAGTGATCTCGAGAAACAAAGGCGTCACCGGAATGGCCTACTCCGAAATTAGAATCTTTTCCCACAATAACGCGTATACTTCGGGTCCCGCTTGTCCTCACC